>JACVVK020000039.1:2345000-2367500 GCA_018292915.2 Batillaria attramentaria | reverse complement strand
ACCTATCACGCTTCCTCCTTCTCTCTGTCAAAATTTGGGTCGCATCGGCACGGCGTGCATCTATGTATTAAAGTCTCAATATGTTTGTCAGACATACAACGACGCTGTGGAGAACATTTCATAGAGTAAACTTAATCCGTGCATCAGGATCAGTCACTTGGGACACAATATAGCATCTAGGGTGAGCGGTGGTCTAATAGGTAGCGCGTCGGATTCAGCCGCTGCGCTACTGAACGGCCGTCACCAATGTCACGGCGATGAGGCGTGGGTTCGAGCCCAGGTCGAGCTTGTGGTATGTGAAACCGGTGTTTCCTGGCTGCCGGGCTGCTCATCGGTGGTTTCTCTCCGGGTTATCCGGCTTTTCTCCCCCAGCAAAATTGTAAAAAAATATAGGATAGGTATTGGGTGGCGCTGCACCGCGGCGACGCGCTTCCCTTGGGGGAGGTAGCCCGAATTTCCCGAAAGGGATAATAAAGTAAAACAAGGAGGAACGGGCCCGTCCTACACAGTTGTTTCTCCAAATTTCATGTTTCACGTTATTTTGTCTGTTTTGTTGTTATTGTTGCCGGTTCTCCCCTCTTCAAGTCCTACCAATGACACTAATGACACTAGATCCGCTACGATCGATTAGCCACGTGACTGGGTTGGGGGGGGGGGAGGAAGGAAGAGAGAGAGAGAGAGATGACGTCAATTCCGTAAACTAAACATTTGACGTCAGCCTCTAGCACTGAGATCGTCTGAGGATGCTTGTTCATGTCTTGTGATTCTCTGTTTCTATAGAGAAACAACTTTAAAAAAACAACAACAAAAAAACAAAATAACATCGTGGTGACTCTGGCTGGCATAACGTTGTCCCACGCCCCTAGAGGCGCACCGCGTACTGAGCAGACGATGTAATTTGGTTGTGGACTGAGGACCTACTAGACGGCGCTAACTGGTGCCTATTTCTAGAGACTTCTTTCATTGAACTTTGTACAGGAATGGAAGCACAGGCCCTAGAAAGTCATATTTCTCCAATATTAGAAAACGCAGTCACGAAAACGGTCGCAATGGCCAAATTGAATAACATCTCATTTGGCAAACTTCCTCAGAGTTATAGCAAGCGGCAGTTTTGCTCTCAGGATTCAGAGAGGCTTTAACCACCGGCAACCAGACTCTTTGAAAATCACGACTCTAAAGAGAGAAGAGGTGCGACCAGGGGTCATAATTCCATTACACTTCTACACGCCTTGAGGCAGCAGAAGCCCACTCCCTTACACATCACGTAGCGCAAGCAGTGAGCTGAGAACCGGTATAAGGCAGATCCATTCATTAATTTTTTTTTCAATGGATACGCCAGGTCTTTTGCGACTGAAAAAAGGCGTGGGCAGAAGTTTGTTATGGAGAGTGGGAAAACTGAAAAGTAAGAACAGGATTGTGGTAATTTCCACGTGAACTTTCATTGACAAGGGCGCCTCCCACGCTGTCGGCAAAATCCGAGTGTCGAGGTTGTTGCCGAGTGAGTGAGAGTTCTTGAGGCTTAACGCCGCGCTAGCCACAAAGACTAACTCGCCGCGGAGTGTGTCTGCACTGGTGAAAAAAAAACAAAAAACAAAAAAACGTAACGTCGGGCAGCTGATGCAAACTGATCTACGGGGCAATATAAACCTAGGACATGCAGGACATGCTGCACCTTCATGCTAATTTATCGAACTCCCGATTTAAAAAAAAGCGTACAAAATAAATAGCAATTACAACTAGGTAAAACAAAGATAAATACTAAGCGCATATACAGCAAATATTGAAACTTATCATCTCCTAGGCGCAATAAACCAGTTTGCAGCATATCCCCAACATAACTTAGAGGTTGTCGACGAAATTCAGGAAAAGCAAGCAACCCATGGAACTGAACTAGCGTGGAGAGGGGGGGGGGGGAGGGGGGAGGGGGGCAGATGGTGTTTGGGAGACTAACGTCCTTTTCCACCAGGTAAGGGTGATATCAAAGACGGGGCAACGAGAAAAAAGGCCAGCACAAATATTTGGCCCCAGCAGGGGTTGGAACTCGCGACCCGAGCATTGAGAGAGAGAGAGAGAGAGTTCATTTTCCAAGATACACAGGTCTCTATTACGATCTGTCCTCGCTAAACTAACAAACAACACACACACACACACACACACACACACACACACACACACACACACACACACACACACACACACACACACACACACACACACACACATACACACTCTCTGCCATTCACAGAACACCTTTTCCTTTTAAGGAGCGTCTGTTAGCAAAAGCGTGTGCTACGGCTATCTCCACCTGTGTCAGCTTGTGCTGGATACCGACAGAACTCTCTAAGCGACAGAACTCTCTAAGCGACAGAACTCTCTAAGCTGGTCTATATCTGACAGCTCCATTCAAAAGAGCCCTCGGCTGCCTGGCCAAGGACGCCTCCTTCACTTCCCCGTCAAATAACTAATCCGCAACCAGACGGAGCAGACCAGTGGCGAGAGCTGATAAGGACCTAGAGGAATGTTCTAAATCCAGTTTTTTTTTAAAGTCGGAAGGGGGTGGGGAGGGGGGGGGGGGAGAGAGGGGAGGGGGGGTGTCAAAACGTAGGTATAGGACTTCAGTTTGTTTTGATCCTCTAGTGGAACATTCCAGACTGGCTCCCGACAGGACACGGGGTGATCTGATCCAGATCTGGCGACCCGGCGACCCGGCTGAAGCGGACAGTGTTTCCGAAAAAGGAAATTTCTTCCAAGAGAGTTCACCAAATTGGTTCTCTGCCCCTATCCCTCCACCTCCACCCCTCCCAAGAAACAAACAAACAAAAAAACAAAAAAAAACAACAACAACAAAAAAAGACAGAGAAAAAAGGTACTCCCCGAAAAAAACAAAAAAAAAAAACAAACAAAAACAACAGCAAGTCAATAAGAAGAAACATAGCTGAACAAGAAGTGAGCGTTTTGTGTTTTTGTTTGTTTGCAACACGTCACTGTGTCATTGTATCACAGGTACCTTTTCGGACGCTTTTAAAATTAATAAGCGGAGGCTGACGGGGAAAACCGCACACACAAATCACATCATCGGCGACATGAAAATGATTATGTGTATAAAGATAAGACAAGAAGAGACAAGACGAGACGAGAGACAAGAGGAGACGAGACGAGAGACGAGAGACAAGAGGAGAGGAGACGAGAGACAAGACGAGACGAGACGAGACGAGACGACAGACAAGAAGAGAGGAGAGGAGAGGAGGCGAGACGAGAGACAATAGGAGAGGAGACGAGAGGAGAGGAGACGAGACCAGACGAGAGACAAGAGGAGAGGAGAGGAGACAAGACGAGACAAGAGGAGACGAGACGAGACGAGAGACAAGAGGAGACGAGACGAGAGACAAGAGGAGACGAGACGAGACGAGAGACAAGAGGAGACGAGACGAAAGGAGACGAGAGGCAAGAGGAGAGGAGGCGAGAGACAAGAGGAGAGGAGGCGAGAGACAAGAGGAGAGGAGGCGAGAGACAAGAGGAGAGGAGACGAGACGAGACGAGACACAAGAGGAGAGGAGACGAGAGACAAGACGAGAGGAGACGAGAGACAAGAGGAGAGGAGACGAGAGACAAGACGAGACGAGACGAGACGAAAGACGAGACGGGATGAGACGAGAGAGGAGAGGAGAGGAGAGGAGACCAGACCAAACCAGACGAGACGAGACGAGACGAGACCAGACCAGACCAGACCAACAAAAACAACAAAACATAAGTAAAAGCGTTCCTGTAGTATACGTGCGTGCTTGATATCAAGAACACATACTCACTTCTGACAGTCCACTGTCTCAATGTCTTGGTTATACATTCCGACGAAGTACACTCCTGAAGTCACGCATACTGAATCAGATGATTGCTATGCACTTCGCACATGTACAGGAACACACTGCGTACCAATTCGATTCTTCCGACGAAGCTTCAAGAGGTCCAGCAGCAGCATCCGGAAATTTTCCGGCGATAATGTCAACCGAAAGAGTGAGTGAGTGAATGAGTAAAGCGGCTTAAAGCTGCGCAAGCAACAAAGACTAATTCGCGGCTCTCAACAGCCGAAGCTCTGTAGTCTTAAATTATCGGTTTCGTCATTGTTTTATCCAGTTTATAAGACACTGGTGATTCTGGCGGAGATAAACAGTTGTTTTCGTATATTGATACGGGTGTCTCTTCGTCATGGCCGTCACATTTGGCACCGCCAAATGCACTCACCCGAACTTAAAACGACCTTTGTGTTGTGCCTCGCGGGAATGCCACCGACGGTTTCTCCTGCATATTTGTTACATTTGAAAACACACACAGTCAACTTGCAGCGGCTTTTTTGTGCAACTATCTCATACGTTATATCGAATTATTGGTCTTTTTGTTGTTGTTGTTTTTTCAGTCAAAGAAAAACGCCAGTTAAAATCCATCGCAAACGACGTAAGCTGCACGATATTTTCTGCTAAAATCTGCTGACATCAGAAAGGACGTAAGCTGCACGACATTTTCTGCTGAAATTTGCTGAAATCGCAAAAGACGTAAGCTGCACGACATTTTCTGCTAAAATCTCCTGAAGTCACAAACGCCGTAAACTGCTCGACATTTTCTGCTAAAATCTCCTGAAGTCACAAACGCCGTAAGCTGCCCGACATTTTCTGCTAAACTCTCCTGGTCACAAAGGACATAAGCTGCACGAAATTTTCTGCTAAAATCTGCTGAAGTCACAAACGCCGTAAGCTGCACGACATTTTCTGGTAAAATCTGCTGAAGTCGCAAACGACGTAAGCTGCACGGCATTTTCCGCAAAAAATCTGCTGACGTTGCGGACAAAAATAAACTGCACGACAAGTCGCAAACGATGTGAGTTGCACGACACTTTCTGCTTGGAAAAAAAAACAAAAAACAAAACAAAAAACTACTATGGTTGCAGACGAAATAAACTACACAACACCTTCTCCCCAAACTCTGCTGCAGATGCGAACAAAGCGAACTGCATAAGACTTTCTGTCCCACAGAAAACGTCTCAAATTGCAAACGAAGAAAGCACTTTAGCGTCAAATCTCTCTAGGAAAGCGCTAAGTTTCAGATCTGTGACGACTGGACGTTGGGTCTGCTGCAAACGATGACGATTTATGGCAGTGTTGACGTCAGCCTCGATGACATCAGCCATGCCTCAGCGGCCATAACAAGACATGGCGCTGAAGACAGGCATACATCATGGCATAACGACGTCATATCCTCTGTCCAGTTGCGATAATTCGGCTGGAAACAGCACAGGACATCCACAAGTACATCCGAATGTGGACTGTGGGAAAGACAGAAATACTGTCGCACGCACCAGAGTGAATAGCAGGATGAAGGCTTGCACATAAAGCAGCGCTCAGCGGCAGCAGGTTTTCACTGCTTCGTCCTTGAGCCCTGCGGCGCCATGAGCGTTTCAGAAGAGATGGATATGTGCGCCGAGGAGAAGTGTACCATATCATACCATACCCTAGACTGCCATGGTCTAGCCTGTGGACGAAAGGTGTTGTCATGGGGTGGTCTTTTTACGCATCAGCAGTAGAAGTCATTCCACAGATCCGTTCCAATAGAATCGCTCCATGTCTGAACGGTATATTTTCACAACGGTATATTTTCACAACGGAAACACTCAGCCCCGTCAAGGTACGTGCACGAATTAACAGACACTTCTTTGTTTTTTTGTTTTTGTTTTTTTTAAACAGAAGCGGCCGACCCACAAACCGCTCTCCCGAAAATGTATTAACAAAAGTGGTTCTGCTACTTTGTGTTTCCCGTCTTCATACCGTCCTCTTCCGCTGTTAAGAGGCTTTCGTGACGTGTTTACCTCCGCTCTTTGTTAATGTTGCTGCCAGTGACAGAGACATTTCGCATGAATTTTGTTGTCACCACATGGCATAGACCCTAACGCGGTTGTCAAGCGGCTGACAATTAAGGACGCACACACGCGTGTATATGAATGGATGTGTGGGAAAGAGAGAGAGAGAGAGAGAGAGAGAGAGAGAGAGAGACTGACTGACTGACTGAAACGTTTATTTCAGGATAAAGACTTGTAGGCATGGTCTGCCTATCTTACAAGCTGTCCTGCTAATCTAGGAACACTAAAAAAATAAAGGCTAACATTACAACAACAACAAAAACAAAAAAAGAGAGAGAGAGAGAGAGAGGATGATGACAAAACTCTATTTATCAACGGTAAAAGAAATTGGTCAGTTTACAAACTTGCCGTTGCTGAAGCCACAGAGACAACTAAAATGACCCCAAAAAACAAATTCAAGACAGAAAATTATGCACTTAACTACAAGAAACATAATCATAGAGAAAATCATCCACCAGGTCTAAACACATTCACAAACACGCGCGACCTTAGTAAATTCAAATGATATAATGAAATGGTATAGGAATGGGGGGCAGAGAGAGAGAGAGAGAGAGAGAGAGTGTGTGTAACTTTGGCCTTGCCATTTTGTTTTGTTTCTGTTCGTGTATTCCTTTCTTATCTTTGCTTGTATAGTCTTCTTGTTGTTCAGTTTTTGGGGTGTTGTTGTAGCAACGGCTGATTGAAAATTCATCACTGTTTGGTTAAAATCACTTCCGTTGGAAAATAAAGGTCGTTCTTTCGCAATAAAGCTCGTTCGTAAGTCGCATTTCACCTTCCATTCAACACGTTTTCCGTGATTTGACTGCGCACCAGCTACTATTCTGTGCATTCTGGTCACTCGTTGGACAGCCCCTTTATTTTTGAACCCAGGTTTGGGACCAGGAGATCTCTTTCTTTGCCTCTTTCGCTCCGCCAGTCAACCTCCCTCGAAACCTTCAAAACAAATCTAAAAACCTGCCTGTTCTCATCTCAAAGCACAGTCTAACCTGCCTCCGTCTTTCTCCATCTCCTTGTACTTATACCATACATGCAGTTGCCCTGGCCCTGAACCTTCACCTTGATCTGTACCTTTACCTGTACTCTTAGCGTTTAGAACTGCCTTACAAGTAGATTATAGCGCTATATAAATAAATTATTATTATTATTATTTTCTCACAGCGCCCTCGTGCTAACAGGCTTTGACTGTAGCAAGGGACAGAAACTTGCCAAACAACAGGTCACAATAAGGACGGAGCGTTAAAACGCATCAGAACATCTTAGCATCACAAAATATAACACCACAAAGAATGCGTTGTCAGTAATGGTTTGCTGGCCTTTTTGTAGTTTGGCGTTGTCAGAGTTATGAGCCATTTGGAAACCCACTCACGTGAAATGAGTTCGCTAATCTTACGTAACAGGTTTGCTCTTCACGCGCCGTCCTATTGTGTTAGCTAAACAGCAATGTGCGCGCCTCGATAACAAAACACAAAGTTGAAGGAACTTGTGTGCGAACAAAGGAAACTCTGTGCCGTTGAACACGGGGGTTAACTACGTGACTTGAAGGTCTACGTGGAGTTTCAATGTTCGACCGCTCGCGCAAAGTGTATCGCATTACGAGCTGCACTAATCATCAAGATAGAATATTTCGAGTGTACAGGCACACTCACGAGCGAAATTATTCCAAAATTAAAGTTGGCTAAGTAAAGATGAAATATTACCGTTTAATTTGCAAGGCAGAAGTTTGAAACTGGGTAATGTACTCACCATCCAGACAGTTCAGGTCTTCAGCTGAGTCACGTGTCCTTCGTGTTAGAACAAAGACATACGGGCAGCGGTCTTTTTCGCTCCAAGGACCCACCCTTTGGAACACTCCCAAAGTACATAAGGCACATAGCTTAAGTCCCCACCTTCGTAATTTAACTGCAGTCTAAACACACGTGTTCTCAGCGGTAATGAAGGATTGACTGTGTGTGTGTGTGTGTGTGTGTGTGTGTGTGTGTGTGTGTGTGTGTGTGTGTGTGTGACAATTGCTGTCTGTTACTGTTCTCTCTAGCATTATTTTCATGCCATTTTATTTTTATTTCATTTGTTCTTATATTTCTAAATTTTGTAAGCGTTTACAGCTCGCAGAGTATGAGCGCTATATAAACATCCATCATTATTATCATCAAGATCATACACGGCCTGGATATCACGTGACTTGTTCTTCAGCAGCTTGTTCTTGCGTGTGTCTGCCAAGGCAGATGAGCGTGGACCTAGGTGTGTGTGTGTGTGGGGGGGGGGGGGACAACAAAAGGAAACACAAGCAGGCTAGTACGAGGTCAGTGTGTGAAATCGACGTTCGGATGTAGTGCGGATGCGACCGACATTTTGATCTATCGTTTTAAACACAAAGAGAGCACAGTTCTGCCGATGATCGATTGGATGCGAATAAAGGCCACATTGTCTGTGGCCTACTTATAATTCTGTAAAAAGTTAACTACGCATATCAGACTTTTGTAGAATTTGACGTCAAAGAATAGCTTGAGGTGTAATGCGGTCTACGTGTGTGTGTGAGCACGTTGTGTGTGTGTGTGTGTGTGTGTGTGTGTGTGTGTGTGTGTGTGTGTGTGTGTGTGTGTGTGTGTGTGTGTGTGTTTTAAGAAATAGTTGCAGTGTTCCAAGTTGAGTGTTTGTAGTTTAGCAAGAACAAGATCTAAATATGTCTGCGCACCTAATCTTTTATCCTTGTAAAATAAAGTTTCGTTCGTTTTCTCTCTCTCTCTCTCTCTCTCTCCAAGGGAGTTATCAAATAGGACCGATAAATGACATAAACAACAACTTTAATGACATTTACATCAACCGAACAATGTTGAGAAGGGTGAACTTAGAGCCACAGCAGCAGTAACAACAACAACAACAACAACAACAACAACAACAACAACAACAACAACAACAACAACAACAACACAGACAACGGTAAAGTAAAATCCGACAATAGCATTAAACAAAACATAATCGATAAAAAAAACATACAAAAAACACAAAATTGCCCCAAAAGAACCCAGTAAGCCCGAGGGAAATCAGCGAGCGTATTGTGTGATTTTCTTTCTTACAGCTTAACGATATCGATCATTCATCACCACTGCCCACACACCACAATTAATCCCACTGTTGAATGAGACAATGACTAAATGAATGAATACAATAATGACACAAAGAGGTCGGTCTTGCACAACTAGAAGTATCAAGATCTGGAGTACTTTTTTTTGTTTTTGTTTTCCTTCCAAAATATAAAAACCCAAACAAAACTGTTACTGCCAAACACAGCGGTCTTTCTTATTTATCATCAACGTCTTTCTTCTTCTTTTTCTCTGCGGTATTTCTTGGCCAACAAGCATGACCTACAATTTTGCGCTATTTTCTCTTAAGAACCTTAGCCAAACCACCCCCCTACCCACTATATGATGATGAGGAGGAGGATGACGATGATGATGAAATTTTTTTTGTTTACTACTTTATTATCCCTTTCGGGAAATTCGGACTGCTTCCCCCCCCCCCCCCCCCGGGGGGAAGCGCGTCGCCGCGGTGCACCGCCACCCAATACCTATCCTATTTTTTAAAACAATTTTGCTGGGGGAGGAAAGCTGGATAACCCGGAGAGAAACCCCCGATGAGCAGCCCGGCGGCCAGGAAAAACCGGTATCACATATCACAAGCTCGACCTGGGCTCGAACCCACGCTTCATCGCCGTGACATTGGTGACGGCCGTTCAGTAGCGCAGCGGCTAAATCCGACGCTCTACATATTAGACCACCGCTCACCCTGATGATGATGATGAAACGTTTTCATTCAGGATAGAGCATTTAGGCATTGCCGCCTGACTTACAGGGTGTCCTGAGAAAGAGAATGGGTGGATGGATGTTTGGGAGTTTAACGCCCTTTTCCACCACGTAAGGGTAAAATCAAAGACGGGGCAACGAGAAAAAGGCCAACACAAATATTTGGTCCCAGCCGGGATTCAAACTCACGACCCGAGCATTGAGAGTCCAACGCTCTACCATTCGGCTATCCCGGCTCCCCGTCCTGATAGAGGAGTGAGAGGGGTGGGTGGGTGTTTGGGGGTTTAACGTCCTTATCCACCACACAGGGTGATATCAAAGACGGGGCAACGATGAAAAAGCCAGTACAAATATTTGGCCCCAGCCGGGATCGAACTCACGACCCGAGCATCAGAAGTTCAACGCTCTACCATCGACCACCCCGGCTCCCCCCTACAGGAGTGAGAGAGTGAGTTTTTAGGGCTAAAAGCCGCGCAAGCCACAACGACTAATTCGCGGCTGAGTGTGCCTGCACTACATGAAAAACAAAACCAAAAATGTAACGTTGGACAAAGGATGCAAACTGGTCTACGGGGCGGTATAAACCCGTCCTGAGAGAGAGAGAGAGAGAGAGAGAGAGAGAGAGAGCATAGCGTTTGATTGGACTTGTTTCCCTTTGCCAGTGTCGTAATCCCCCCCCCCCCCCTCTCCACCCTCCCCCGCCACCCTCTCCCATTCTAGTTCAAGAACAGAAAGTATCTACAGATGCAAAAAGAAACAAGGCTGCCAGGCACAGATTGGAGAGGTTTCTCTAGGAGGTGTAAGAGAGGCGTTTTCAGTGCAGATAGCGTCGGAGTTGGTGAATACTTTTTTGTCACTTCGTGACTGACTAGCGCCGGTTACGAGAGGGATGTCTCCCCCATCAATCAAACCGTTTTTCGTCTGAGGGCGCGAGCTGTCTTCTCCAGCATGGAGCGTCTCAATCAAGACATCTTCATTTCGTGAACGCCCTCAGGCCGTCTGCTGCTTCTAAGTCGAGCGCGACCCTTGACAGTCTACGGGTGTAAGGACGCAAATTGCACGTAGGGTCAAGTTCAGTGATGTTTGATGGGCCCTGCTTTGTCAGTGTGCTAGTTTTTCGGGTTTTTGGGGTTTTTTTTTATTTTTGCTGCTACAACTCTTTGCCGACTCCAGTGGTGTTCCTCCCTGGTAATGGATGGAATCCACGGAGGCCTCGGAAGTTGGGGCAATTTTTATTATGCATGATGATGGAGATGAGGATGATGGTAAGATGATGCTATGGAGGTCCGTGTGGTTTGGGACTGCGGAACAGGACCGCATTCCACGCTTCCTGTCATAAATATCCCGGCATTAACAAGGCCCGGGAACTACGGCACCTGCGGTGCCGGCCGTGTAATCATCCACATCATAAGACGTGTCATACCAAGGGAAGCACCCCCAAAGTCGCACCCGTGGTGGGTGAAGCTCGGCTGTGTGGCAACAGCCTCCCCATTGGGCCCATAGCACACCCGCTCTGGGTAGGAGCCGACCTAGGTTGGAAAAATACCGCTTGCCTCGGCTGGGACTCGAGCCAGGGTCTCCCGGTCCATAGTCCGAAGTGCTAACCACTACACTACGGAGGCCGGTTCAGTGTGCTAGTTTGTCGTGAGTTTTTGTTGCCAAGGAAAAAAACAAAACAAAAAAACCCCGTGATTTTCGTGATTTTTGTATTTTGGTAGGGCTAGGTGCATGCCAGGGGGTAGCAAGAGGAGGCAAGCTGCCAGTGAAGCTGAGGACTTTCTGCGCAGAAGAGAGGCAACGTTGACATGAGAGGAGTTGGGTGAAGTGGCACTCTGGCCTCAACGGAAAGTAGACCAGCTTTACTCCAGTGAGGCCTGAGCTGAAAGGAGACATTCATTTTTTTTTAAATCCTGTCAGGTGTGTGCCCTTGAGTGGTCTGTGCATGGTAAATTCTTGTTTCTAGATTGAAGTATTTTTAAGGGTGACTACGACGCCTGAGGCTAATAGGGAATATATAGGCATTTTGAGGCCCTGTGTATTTTTGTATTCTTTGACCTACAGTTCAGCCCGACATATCACATGCTCTCCGGTGCACAACTCGTGTTAGACTAGAGACAGCACACAGGTCCCTTCACGTTTGAGATAGATTTTTTGGGCTGAAGCATTGTGTAGACCTAGATCCATATCGAGGGGGGTTGACTCAGTGGTTAAGGCGCCAGGTCTGTGGATTCTGAGGCACTAGGTTTAAATCCCCTTGGTGGCAGGAATCTGGTTGTGGATTTTCCCTCATCAGATCGGGTCAAATTCACGTGCAGACTCGTCTACAATGCCTGCCTTGCCTCCATGTACACACGCATGCATGAAAATCAAGTGTACACGTTAAAAATCCTAGTAATGAGATACAGATACGGTACCTAATACGCGAATATCTTTAGGAGCACGGACCTCCATAGCATCGTCATACCATCATCCTCATCTCCATCATCATGCGTAATAAAAATTGCCCTAGCTTCCGAGTCCCACTCGGGACAAAGAATGCCTCCTTCTTGTACGTGGCACCGTTCATTCGGGCCGATCGTCGGGGGTTCTCTCCGGTTACTCCAGCTTCCTCCCCCTCTGCTTTTGAAATGTTCAGCCCACAAAACTGGAGAGAAAAAATGCAATTATAATTTCCGAAACTTAAATAACCGGGCTGGCCCTTCGCACCACGTGATTGTAAAGGATTCATGTCCAGTGTGTGGGAGAATGCGTGTGATTCGCGTGAGCGTGCGTGTTGGGTTCAGCTCGCGGCGCTCTGAGCCAGTTCAAGAAACTGAGTAGAAGCGCCCACACAACACACAGTTATTATTATTATTATTATTTTTACCCCTTCAAGGAAGCTAAACATGTTCATTTTGCGGTAATGAGACTGTCGCTGTTCATGTCCGGTTGGACGTTGACATGCTACGTGTAGAAAGACGTCATTGTCTCAGGAAGGTTAAGGACTGTGTGGGCTGCACTTGTCTTTTTAACAGTGCAGATCGAAAAAAAAATTGCAGACGTCTCTTTTTTTTTGTAAAGCAGAAGAAGATGCGTTGGTTAAGACGAGGTTGTTTTGCTATGTCAGATTATAAAAAAATTCATCAGAAGTGACACAGGGCAGATTTCTGTCAGTTCAATAAGACTGTTTTTTGTTTCAAACCGAATTCAAATTTTATTTCTGAACAGTTTTTACTGTCGAGCCAATCATAAAATGACGTGGAACAGGCCAACCAATCATCTTTTTTATAGGAAGGGAAGGCTTCCAGTTTCATGTCATCTGCGGCGCCGAAATCCTGTTAGAGGTTAGGATTTCTGGCGAAATCTGATTAGTAGCTGGAGGCTGGAGCCGAGGTCCGGGACTACTCACTAGGATACTAAATTTTATCCTCAGTGCGGAAAGGTTGTGCTCCGGGCAGTCTGTCGAAACACTGGTACAATCGATGGATATGGTCATCAGCTTTCTTCGTGTATTGCTCATAGAAGTAGTGAGACCGAACGCACGGACGGACGAGACAACCACCCACCCACCCACACACCCACCCACACACACACACTGACCATCATACGCAGGCATGGGTTGGATGGTGGGTGTTTGGGAGTTTAACGTCCTTTTCCACCACGTATAGGTGATATAAAAAACGGGGCAACGCGAAAAAGGCCAGCATAAATATTTGGCCCCAGCCGGGGTTCGAACTCACGACCCGAACGTTGAAAGTCCAACGCTCTACCATACTCACAGACACAGACAGACAGATGCCTAGTGAAGACTTTCACCACCATCCCTTGTTACCCCTAACACTCCACCTAACACCAACCCCCATTCCCTGTCATCCCCTCTCCACACCCCAAGCATCAGCAAGTGATGCTTCCACAAACATATCGGATATGGAAACTTAAAAGAGAACTGTTCTCATTGCGACAACTTAGAATTACATGTTGAACTTATTCTGTTTGGTTCGAAAGATGGTGTTACTGTTGATAAAATTTTCAGTGTCTTGTTGTTTCAGTTTCTTAAATCAAATTCAATTCAAATTCAAAAATACTTTATTAACTGTTCTAAAAATACATTTCAAAACAGAAAATTGTCTTTAGACATGCAATCGCTCCGCTCCTTATACTAAGATAAAATGTAAAATGAATCACTCACACACACACACACACACACACACACACACACACACACACACACACACACACACACACACACACACACACACTCTGATATAATACAAAATAAGAGAGAATAAAAATGAGATAAATAAGATACCCCCCCCCCACGTACAGACACACACACACACACACACACACACACACACACACACACACACACACACACACACACACTGGCACGTACCCGCACATAAGAGAGTTCAAGAATCGATGTTTTATAGAAAAAAATAATTGTATGTTCCAGATAAACGGCGATGCAGCATTGTTCTGGCAACATTGGCAACTGTATAAACGCTTTGTTTTAGATAAGTAAATGCTTGCTATGTTTGCCATATCCAGTGTAGTTCCAACATTTGTTTGGTACTAATGTTATCTCCAACCTGTCTGTCATACGTTTTTACACCATGTATATATATACCAACAGCGTTCTCACTGTACATTGTCAATGTCGCTGTTTTCGTTGATGCATGTCTGTAGCCCTGTGTAAAAATGCCTAAAGAGAAAAAAAACAAAAAAACCCGACATATCGGATGCACTGCTGTCACCAACAACTTGTCTATAGTGCTATCCCGGCTAGGGCCAAATATTTGTGCTGGCTTTTTCATCGTTGCCCCCGTCTTTGATATTACCCGTATGTGGTGGAAAAGGACGTTAAACCCCCAAACACCCACCCACCCTTGTCTATAGTGCTCTTTTAATTTCACTGTCATGTCTAAAGTTTCGCAATGCCTTCCATGTCAGCGAGTCAAGTGCATTCTCTTGTTATAATTATTGAAAAGTGAGACAGCGCGTGTCATGTGATCAAACGCTTGGCTGATGTGTTTGGGCGTCTCGTGCTTTTCAGCGATTTCCTGTAAGATAAGAAATGGTCGATGAGTATACAGCCCTGAAAAGCCCACGCAAGCCCATGCATATTTACTTGAAATCTTCAAATCACTACAAGCCACTAATTATAATAATTGTTTAGGCGCTTTATCCAATTTCATGAATCGGCTCAAAGCGCCGCGAACTGACCCCAACACGCACGCTCACGTGAATCACACGCGTTCTCTCACACATTGGACATAAACACATTACAATCACGTGGTGCGAAGGGTCAGCTCAGCTATTTTAAATTTCGGAATTTAGAATTGCATTTATTTTTTAAATTTTGTGGGCTGAACATTTCCAAAGCAAAGGGAGAGGAAGCCGGAGTACCCTCTCTTCAAGAAAGTGGAGTGCTCGGTGTCAGGAGGTATTTTGGACGAAGCCAATCCCTCAAAACATCGCGTAACAGTTAAGGAGCAAGAGCGAGACGCGAATCAAGTTAAGAATGGGTGGGTGTTTGGGAGTTTAACGTCCTTTTCCACAATGTATGGGTGATGTCAAAGACGGGGCAACGAGAAAAAGGCCAGCATGAATCTTTGGCCCCATACCACCGCGTTCTTTTTTTTAACTAAGTCAAAACGCCATGGAACCGGAAAAACGCTTTGGGTTTTCAGTTGTCAGTCAGAACGATTAAAAAGGGCAGTTTACCAACCAGGGTGGGTGGGTGTTTGGGGGTTGAACGTCCTTTTCCATCACATAGGATGATATCAAAGACGGGGCAACGATGAAAAAGCCAGAACAAATATTGAAACCGACTTGTGCTACTGGTTACTACTAACTGAAGACTTGCATATGCTCATGTTGGAAACTTTTCAAGCGGCACTGACAGCAACGGAAAAAGGTCGTCCATTTTGATTACCCCCCCCCCCCCCCCCCCCCCCCCGTGCACAAAGTCATGATATTAGTCCGCAGGCTATACATAAGGCTCCACAGGGTAAGAAATTGTCGTTTGTCTGTACGCATTTGTTTCGTAAACGCCACAGTTCTCTTAACATACATACAGGCAGTATGCACGGCGGTTAAACAAAATGGCCGCGGTCAAACTAAGTGCTACTCTAGCTTCAAAAATTTAGACGATGAATCCTCTCAGATCAAATCTTACGTACGAAATTTAAGCATACACGGGGTGGGTGTGTTAACGCCCTTTTATTTTTGCATTACTTATGGGTGAAATCAAAGACGGGGCGACGAGAAACAAGACCGGCACAAGTATCTGGCCCCAGCTGGGATTCGACCTCACGACCCGAGCACTGAAAGCCCAACGCTCTACCATTCGACTATCCCCAAGCATACACGGGTTTATGTGCTGTTGTGATGTGTTCGCGAAGGTAGGTGGATGCTCGATAAGCTTTCTCTTTGTATCGAAACGAGAAACCAAAATCCGTGGCTCAAACGAAGTGCTACTCCGGTTTGAAAATGGTCAAACGAACGTGGTATGTCAGTTTCTGGGCTAGTGTCATGCCATTTCTGTGAACCAATCAGTTCCTCGGCGCTGTAACACGAACGAGGCTGGCTCCAACTGCGCATATTCTTAATTAGCACCGTGAACCAATCAGTTCCTTCGCGCGGCAACACGAACGAGGTTGGCCCCAACCGCGCATGCTCTTGTATCTTCCGTTTACAGTTTCTGGGCTGGTGTCATGTCATTTCGTAATTAGCACCGTGACTTGAACCTATCAGTCCCTTGGCGCGGTAACACGAGGCCGGCTGGCCCCAACTGCACATGCTCTTGTATCGTCCGTGTACTTAAAGATCTAAGCTCCCCAAGAAAATCTTTCCGAAGTGCAAGCACAGTCAACTCTGTCACAGTTGCAGAGTTTTCAGCGCTTCGGGGACCCTTATAAAACCAGAGCACGACTTTGCCGTGACATTATTTGGCTTTTGGTCAGTGAGCGAGACACTTCGCTACAGCCGGAATGTTGAGTGCTGCACAATCTGTCATAACGCAAACTGAGCTGTGAAATCAGGCTGCCCTTGGCTTTTATTGGGGTTTCAGGGACGCTGAAAACTCTGCAACTGTGACAGTGCTTGCACGGTCGACTCTGTAAATTTTTTTCACACTTCGGAAAGCTTTTTGTTGGGAGCTTAGATCTTTAAGGGGATAGAAAAGAGAGAAATCACTGTACTCTTCAAAACAGGATATTTGCAAGTGAGGACGATAAGTGTAAAGTATAATTACCTGCAGCGTCGTACGCTCGAAAAAAAAATCGCCTTGGCGTCTCGGCAGTACATCAAACTGTCAAACTCCGACACCGCAACCCAGTGAAAATTTCCCGCAGCTTATCACGTACAAGACACTTCAAAGTTTGCTGAATTGCCTGAAGGTGTTGAAGTCATGCACGCTTTGCACAGATTAGGCAGCTGCCTGAGGTTGTGACCTCCGATACGTTGGCGAATGTACGATATCACGATTTCTGCTGTGTGATTTCTGACTCACGTGTGTAAACTGCATGCAACTAAATGATGTCCCAATCGGGGCACAAATGAGAACATCCTTCCTCTCATAATAATAATAAATAATAATAATAATAGTATTGTGTAGGCGCTTTACCCAATTTCATGAATCGGCTCAAAGCGCCGCGAACTGAACCCAACACGCACGCTCACGTGAATCACACACATTCTCTCACACACTGGACATTACAATCACGTGGTGCGAAGGGTCAGCTCAGCTATTTAAATTTCGGAATTTAGAATTGCATTTATTTTTCAAATTTGGTGGGCTGAACATTTCCAAAGCAGAGGGGGAGGAAGCCGGAGTACCCGGAGAGAACCCCCGACGATCGGCCCGAATGAACGGTGCCACATACGAGAAGGAAAAATTCTTTGCCCCGAGTGGGACTCGAACCCCTGACCTCTCGCATTGGTGACAGGTCTCTTAACCACTAGACCACCGACCGCCCCATGGTTTTACAAACACGTAATTCATCATTACACCTTCAGTCGATACCGCCAAAGTTAGTAATAATAATATGATGATGAGGATGATACGGTTAAATCACTTTTTAACGGCGTAAAATCACAGGGTTAAGTTTCATGCAGATTTTCACTCGTATTCGACTCCTAAGCTCTTCTCAAGCATTCTAGCTCAAATTTGAACATTTTCAAGCAAAACTGGATCAGTCTCACCTTTCACTCCACATTTCGTCCCCGTGTACAGTGCGGGCCTCTGCTTTCAGGGGATATCGGGAACAATAAGCGGTGAGTGTGCTTTGAACTAGAAAATCTGAGTTGGATCCAGTTTTGCTTGAAAATGTTCAAATTTGAGCTAGAGTAGAATGCTTGAGAAGAGCTTAGGAGTCGAATATGAGTGAAAATCTGCATGAATATTAACCCTGTGATTTTACGCCGTTAAAAAGTGATTTAACCGATGATACTACTGATGATGATGATGATGGTGATGATGATGATAATAATAATAAATGGTATTTGTAAAACGTATTTCTTTAGAATAAAACTCAATGCACTGATCACTCACCGACACTCACGCACATTTTACAACGATGGACAGACATACACTGGTCAAACTGACCAGCTACAAAGGAAATTACTGGAAGGCTTTGCGAAAAAGGAACGTTTTAAGATTGCTCTTAACAACAGACAGTGTGGGCGCATTTCAAAGATTTGCAGGCAGACAGTTCCAAAAAGTTGTTTGCAAGTGAGCTCCTACCAACGTGTTGAGTCTGTAGTGAACTGGAATGGCATGGTTTTCTTTGTTTTTTTGGTTTTAACACCATCAACCTAATTCCTTCTTTTCTATGTGTAGCCCACCACATCTATCTACTACAGGAAGGTGTCCTTCCTTTCCCACAGATGCTGTCAATGACGTCTGCACCAGTCGCGGGGGATGGAGGGGGAGGGGGGGGGGCTGTCCGTAAGTCCTCAATAGATTCGGCTGGAAACTGAGTCACCTGCTAAGACAAGGCTACACCCCCCCCCCCCCAACTCCCACCCCCCCCCCCCAAAAAAAAAGAAAAGAAAAAAAAAGAAAAAAAAAGAAAGCGGACGTGAAGAAAGCTGACCTAAATGGCTCTTCTGCGCTGCAGAGCTGAAGAGAGAATGAGCTAGCGGCTACAAGGAACTTAACTCGTGCACCAAGCCAATGAAGAAGAGAAAAGCACAGAGAGAGAGAGAGAGAGAGAGAGAGAGAGAGAGAGAGAGAGAGAGATTTTTACGAACTCCCAATGTGGTCCGGCATCTTCCTTATCATACTCAGTGCGCGCACCGGAGGCACAGACATAAATAGCAAAATATGTTACGAGTGATGCTTTTGATGATGAAAGTGTCCCTTGCAAAAGGCCTCAGCTGGAGAAAGAAATAATTAAGTAGATAAAAGTTATAACACAGAATGTCTCCCACAGCGCTTCCGTGACTTCTGCCTAAGGGCGACATCACTGAGTTCAAATGCTACAACAGTGGCTTTTTTTTAGGGGGGGGGGGAGGGGGTGAGGAGGGGGGTGGGGGTGGGGAGGAGGGTTGGGGGGGGGGGGGGGGGGGGGGTTGGAAAAAGTGTAAAGTTTCGAAAGTTGCTGTACTATGCAACCCGGCCAGCTCATGTTTCTCAGAAGTTATAATCTAGCTCTCTCTCTGAAAAGGAAATGCTCACCTCTCTCTCTCTCTCTCTGTTTGAACCAATCTAGCTCTCGTGGAGTGTGGATTTTTCTGCATACAATATGAAATAATAATAATGACAAATTTTTGAGCGCCTATTCTGCTGACGAGCTCTAGACGCTTAAAACACACACACACACACACACACACACACACACACACACACACACACACACACACACACACACACACGATTGGGACAGACTGATCAAACGCTTCAGCCTTCCTGAAAGAGATGGGCGTTTAGACGGGACTTGTAGCAGGACAGAGTTGGGGAATGACGGATGGAGGCAGGCACGGTGTTCCACACTGAGGGACCGAAGCAAGAGAAGGAACGTTGAATGATTAGGTTATTTATCCTTCTCAGTCTTAAAGAAGACAACGGGGAGATCACTGAGAGGAGAGATGGGGTAGAGCGCATATGGGCTTTCCCGAGCACAGCGACGTCATCTTGTACTGAACTGAACGAAACTCTTACTACAGGAGTAGTTGGGGTACCTCTTGAGGTGGTTGAATGTTTCACTCTTGATCCGAGAGATGCCGGCTGAAATGTTGGTGTGGTCAAAATTTGCATTGTGCAGAAATTTTCAATTCGAAGTTTTGTTAGATTCTGTTAGAGAGAGAGAGAGAGAGAGAGAGAGAGAGAGAGTTAGTTAGTTAGTTAGTTAGTTTGTTAGTTAGTTAGGGCTTAACGCCGCGCAAGCAACAAAGACTATTCCGCGGCTAATCAAAGTCCTTCTTCGCCAGACTAAAATAAAAAGGAAGACAATAAAACAAGATATATATATATATATATATATATATATCCGGTTTAAATAATAAACACGTTTCACTTCTTTGTACATCGAACATATAGAGGTCGAGGATAGTCAGAATTACTTGAGGTGTTTAATTTTTACAGAACAGACTTGACTCTTTCAAGAAACTAAAGATGTTGTCAGGGGGGAGTATCCCGGAACAACACCTTCAAAGAATCTGCGCAGTAATGTTTTAGGCGAATCTCGGCAAGATCTACGCACGAGATTAAGAAACGTGCGACTGTACACGGCTAATGACAAGGTATCCACCAGGGGGGATCTTCCCCTTTCCAGAGATGTGAATGCGTAATGTGGGTGTGTCCAGTCTGGAGCCGACTAAGAATGGTCTCCTCGCGTCGGAAAGAGAGAGAGAGAGACAGACAGACAGACAGGCAGGCAGGCAGGCAGGCAGAGACAGCCAGACAGAGACAAAATCATTTAACTGAAACTATTATACGGGTCAACATACCTGCAGATCAAATGCAACAAAAAGCTGCTGAAACCAGGAGACAAAGTAATCCAAATTGCTCGTCTTATAGCAGGTGGTGACATTTCCCAAAGTTCAGACACTTGAGGTGGTCGCCTCGCCGAGCCAATCCTTCTTAATTGTTTCATATTTCATTGCACAGAGTAATTAGAACATAAAACTCGCTTACTTCAGAAACCCGTCCGGTTGTCGCGATCACACACCACAATTCAATCAAGTTCAGTTTCATGGCGTCTCACGTGAAACAACTGAGCGTTTTAATCGTACTGATGAAGCCACAGTTAACCGGCTGTGGCTCAGGTAAGCCTGTCGGACTACCGCGATGAGTGTATGGGACTAGGGCCACGGTCGCTCACAGGTAGTGATGTTCACGTTTTGTAGTTTGCGTAACATTTTTCGCATTCGCAAGCAAATAGCGCGTAACAAGTACGTTTTATAGTAATAATCGAAATAATTATGATGTTGATATTGCATAACATGCGATTTTATTTCTTCATTTTGCAAAGTAAGCACGGAAGTCAATTTTCCATTTAATTCACTGGGCAATCAGTTATTTGTATTGTATTGTATTGTATTGTATTGTATTGTATTGTATTGACACGATTATCTCGGCTGGGGAAAGTGTCATCGTTTGAGGATAACTCTTGAGAGACTGATGCCGACCACCCCCTGCCCACTATACGATAAGACTGGTTAAAAAGAGCAGGCCACTGCACACCAGTAGAAGCCACTTCAAGCCACTATTACGCAAGGCGTGGGCCATCCCGCTAGGCCCGAGACCGCTGCCGACTGCATAATAGTGGCTTGAAATGGATCCTAGTGATCTCAAGATTTCAAGTAAAATTGCGATTTTTGCATGTTTTAACTCTCTGACACACGATTTCCTATAGGAAATCGTGTGTCAGAAATTGCGCTCCGTCGTCAAAGAGTTAAAGAGATAACGGAAAGGGCAGCTTGATTTGGCACACACTACTAATCTTCGTTGATGCAAGGCCTGGACTATCCTTAGCGTGTATTGCCGTCTAGTCCATGTCTCCATGAAATAATCGTAAACTCGCATGAGCTCCGTGTGCGCAATGCCTACTAATCTAAGCTATAGTGTCAACCCTACATCCTAGCCTCTCCCCATACATCGATCAGACTCCATATGTATTTGTATACCTCCCTACTCTAGGCTTATCCTACGCTTTCATTTCACATACCTGAAAGAAAAAAAAAATTAAAACAGTCCAACGCATCGGACCATACTGCAGCGGCCGGTCGGTGGTCTAGTGGTTAAGAGACTTGTCACCAATGCGAGAGGTCAGCGGTTCAAGTCCCACTCGGGGCAAAGAATTTTTCCTTCTCGTATGTGGCACCGTTCATTCGGGCCGATTGTCGGGGGTTCTCTCCGGGTACTCCGGCTTCCTCCCGCTCTGCTTTGGAAATGTTCAGCCCACAAAATGAGAAAAATAAATGCAATTCTAAATTCCGAAATTTAAATAGCTGAGCTGACCCTTCGCACCACGTGATTGTAATGTGTTTATGTCCAGTGTGTGAGAGAATGCGTGTGATTCACGTGAGCGTGCGTGTTGGGTTCAGTTCGCGGCGCTTTGAGCCGATTCATGAAACTGGGTAAAGCGCCTATACAATACTAATTATTATTATTATTATTATTATTATTATACTGGCCCTGTCAAGTCGATCCACCGGCCGCGATAGTCGGTAGCCGACCTCTCGCCTACAGCCCCGAGGCAAGGAGTAGACAATCTATGCATCTTCGCCGTCACTGAGATGACAAGCACGTTATAATCGTGAAAAGCAACGCATTATAAGCGATCTATGCAGTGTAATGCGAAACCG
>JACVVK020000039.1:2327500-2342500 GCA_018292915.2 Batillaria attramentaria | reverse complement strand
GGATTCGAACCCACGACCCAAGCATTGACGGTCCAAAGCTGTATCAGAGGTGTGTGTGTGTGTGTGTGTGTGTGTGTGTGTGTGTGTGTGTGTGTGAGAGAGAGAGAGAGAGAGAGAGAGAGAGAGTTTGCTTGTGCTTGTGCCTCTGTCTGTGCCTCTCTGTCTGTCTGTCTGTCTGTCTGTCTCTCTCTCTCTCTCTCTCTTCGTGTTTGTTTGTTTTTCTTTGGTTAGGACCCACGCAAGAAGAAATCCATTTTTTGGCCGGTTTCCTATAAGATTTACCTTCTCTCCCTCGACAAATCTGCGCGTGCGTGTGTGTGTGTGTGTGTGTGTGTGTGTGTGTGTGTGTGTGTGTGTGTGTGTGTGTGTGTGTGTGTGTGTGTGTGTGTGTGTGTGTGTGTGTGTGTGTGTGTTCTTTTTTGTTAGGATCGAAGCCAGAAGCAATATATTCCACTTTTTTCGCTGGTGGTCGCGAAGATATGTCGCCCCTCCCTCGCCACTCTGTCTGCCTACAGGAAAACATGCTTCGATTTCGATTTTTCTTCCATTTATTGATTTACTTACATGGCCGTGTGAAAGCCTTCCCGTATACTGCATCTAGTTTTGCGCCCTGGTTGGCAAGTGTCGAGCGGGCAACAGGAAATCTCATTCTTCACGACACACGATGTAAGTGATTTTTTTTATTTTTTGTTCTGTTTTGGTTTTTTGTTTCCTTTTACTCTGTTGCATAAGCTCTTGCGATTGTCAATAAAACAAACAAACAAACAAAAACAAACAAACAAAAACACAACACCCCCCCCCCTAAAAAAAAACAAAAAAAAAAAACAAAACAACAACAACCAAAAACCCCCAAAACAACAACAAACCCTACTCCTACAGAAAAGGGGGCTCAGCACTTAGTGTCACGACTGAGCCTGTAACTTGTGGGTGACGTCATCGACTTTCAGTCAGCACGGTCTGTGCTGTGGAAGTAATTACTCCTGCCGCAGTGCGAGATTGGGAATCGAGTCCCGCTTGGGGCATAATTTTAATAATAATAATAATAATGACGATAATAATGATAATAATAATGATAATAATAATAATAATAATAATAATGACGATAATAATGATAATAATAATGACGATAATAATGATAATAATAATAATGACGATAATAATAAATAATGACGATAATAATAATAATAATAATAATAATGACGATAATAATGATAATAATAATGACGATAATAATGATAATAATAATGATAATGATAATAATATTAATGATAATAATGATGATAATAATAATGATAATAATAATGATAATACTAATGATGATAATAATAATAATAATAATAATGATAATAATAATAATGATAATAATAATAATAATGACGATAATACTAATGATGATAATGATAATGATAATAATAATAATAATAATAATAATGATAATACTAATGATGATAATGATAATAATAATAATAATAATAATAATAATGATAATAATAATATTGATAATAATGATGATAATAATAATGATAATGGCTGTGATCGTTATGTGTTATCCAATGTCTGAGAGAATTCGTGTGGTTCACGTGAGCGTGCGTGTTGGGTTAAGCTTGCAGCGCTTTGAGGAAAATATTTGGGATATACATTAATATTTGGGATAGGCCCATATTTATGCGATTATTATTATTATTATTTAGGTCTTTGAATGCACACGGCAACGAGAACAACAACAACAACGACAACAACAACCACAACAGATATGTTGCCATATTAATCAAGAATGTTCCGCCACTGAGGCATACCTTTCAGTATGGCGTCAGCTGTTGATGAGCCATGCTATGAACGGTGTCAGGAAATGTCAGACCTACATTTTGCCCCCCTTAATAAAAACACAAAAATTTGTAGCAATTACCTAATGCCGTCCTATCTCTTACATTATTTACTGTTTACTCCGTCTACGGTCAGGGCAAAAATGATGACAACGTTTTTTGCGGCCCCCGTTTAAAAAAAAAAAAAAAAAAAAACCTGAGCAAAACAGGACTAACAATTTCTATACCTTCACCTGGAAAAAGAGCCTAACGCCCCATGAGTCTCGCAGGCGCTTAGCCCCCTTTTTTTTCCCCAGACGACGGTCGACTTACTATCACTCCCAACAGACGCTCCGCTGTGGGACCAGACGCAATCTCAGTATGAGCTGGCTACCCGGGGGTGGGGGGGGGGGATTCGTAAGCGCAAAATTAATATTGGCGTTAGCGAACGCTTGGCCGATTTAGTGGGACGCGCGGGGGAAATGGTGTAAAACTACTTGGGATCAAAGCAACAAGTTCTCCACCGAGGCTCCCCGTTATGGTCAATCGACAATCACCAAATGTGACATTCTGCAGCCGCGGTTTGGTCAATGTCCAATACGAGTACCTTGGGGGAAAGCAATATTGCCGCGTCACGTTCAGTGAAGTGTATTCGTATCAGAGGCGAAAACCTTCCGTATCCCGTGAAATGTAGCCATAAACAACATTCTATACAGATATGCCCACATTTCCCCCCCCCCCCAAAAAAAAAAATAAAAAAAAAAAAAAAAATTCTCACATGTTTGTGGCCACATTTCCGAAATAAGCGCACATTTCAAACGTAGGCATATCTTGATTTCAATACATATTTGTGGTCAAAACGAAATAAAATAAAAACTGTGGCCACATACTTTTGTTTCTGTCCGTGCGGACATGCGAGCGGCGTCCACGCTGGCGGCAAACAGAAATGTGGGCATAGAAAAACATTTTCACACTTGTTTTGGCCATGTTTCCGGTTTGGTCACATTTTCTGATCTTTACGGGAGGGGGATGAGGGGGTGGGGGAATGGGGGGGGGGACCAAAAACAAGATGTTGGCAGATTTTTTTATATGAAAATGTCACCACATTTTGGAGAAATGTTGACACAGATTTAAGGAATGTCGACACAGACATCAAGGAATGTTGACACAGATTCAAGGAATGTTGACAAAGAGTCAAGGAATATTGACACAGATTCAAGGAATGTTGACGCAGATTCAAGAAATATTTTAATGTTGACACAGATTCAAGGAATGTTGACACAGATTCAAGGAATGTTGACACATATTCAAGAAATGTTGACACAATGTCAAGAAATTTGAGCACAATTTCAAGAAATTTGAGCACAATGTCAAGAAATTTGAGCACAAATTCAAGAAATTTGAGCACAATGTCAAGAAATGTGGGCACATTGTTGTTACGGCCACATTTAGTGGGTACTCAAGGTTCCCACCTCTCATATATCCCTGCACTCAGGGTGCACAGGAAACTTGAAAAAAAAAGAAGAAGAAGAAGAAGAAAGAAAAAAAAGACGAGCATCAGTCCAACATTGCCATCTGTGTCCAATACGCATAATGAATGTTCCGTTGCGCACGCCGTTATAGGAATCGTCGGCGATATTAGACTTTTTAAAAGAGAAGAAAATGGAACTTGTATTGCCCATTCGCACGCATTCTTAAACTGCCAAAGGTCTGTCATTCGTATGAGTGCAGCTCGGCCGAAGCAATGTTGTCGCACAACACTGATGAAGTTAGAAAACGCCCGTGACAGTCTAAGGTTTTTTGGAGTATAGGTATCATGATAGCGCTGTCCGCTTAAAGTACATAATAGCTCTGTTATTATTTTGCCCTAATTACAACTCACCAGAGCCCTTTGGTAAAACTCGAGGTTAATTTAACCCACGGCTACGGGAATAACCCAGATTAGGACAAAAGAAACAAAAAAAACAAAATTACATAAAAAGGAGGCGAAGAAAGGAAGAAATAAATCCTGAATGGACCCGCTTCCTGATTTAAAAAAAAAAAGGGGGGGGGGATTTAACCCTAAAGCTAGTTTAGTTCGAGGTTAGACTCTAACCCGGGGCTAAAATCCCTAACCTCGACTTCTACGTGCGGAGCCAGGTGATCAAGGAAGTTCTTCTCATGCCGCATTGTTTGCTATTGTAGTTTTGTAAAATGCTCTGGGCAGTATATCAGTTACAATTTGCCACCTCAATGATTATCCTTTAAAAGCCCATGCAAAAATCGCACTTTTACTTACGAAATCTTCACATCACTAGAAGCCACTTCAAGCCACTTTTTCCCAGTCTGCAGCGGTATCAGGCCTAGCGAGAAGGCCCACGCCTTGCGTAATAGTGGCTTGAAGTGGCTCCTACTGGTGTGCAGTGGCATCAGAAAAAAAACCCCATCAGAAAACGACATAAAAAAAAAACCATCAAAGAGACACACTATCCCACCAGCACAACAGGCTCACGATGATAACACAGTGTGTGACACTGTCGGGGGGGGGGGGGGGGGGGGCGGTGGTCCAATAGATAGCGCCTCGGACTTAACCGCTGCGCTACTGAACGGCCGTCACCAATGTCATGGCGATGAAGCGTGGGTTCGAGCCCAGGTCGAGCTTGCGATACGTGATACCGGTTTTTCCTGGCTACCGGGCTGCTCATCGGGGGTTTCTCTCCGGATTATCCGGCTTTCCTCCCCCAGCAAAATTGAAAAATAGGATAGGTATTAAGTGGCGCTGCACTGCGGCGACGCGCTTCCCCCCGGGAGGGGTGGGGGCAGCACAAATCTCCCAAAAAGGATAATAAATAAATCAACAACAACATCAACAACAACAAAAGAGACCACGATAATAATACAGGTTGCTACAAATTATGGAGGTTCTCAACAAACATAGCAATGATAATGCACCACGATAATCAAAAGCTGTGGTATAATACTCTGATTAAATGACGTAGGAAATCTTTCAACAACCAAAAACGAACACCCCAAACACACATAACAATACAACGTGTCAGTGGTCTCCATAATGATGGAAACAGTATGAATCCACTTACACATAATCATAAGTATGAATATGACCAGATTATCAGTCATATACCATGTTCAGGGTTTCCTGATCGTCGGCACCAATATAACTGACTTTCCATCATGGTGTCACACAGACCGGTGCGTGTCATCTGTTTGTGTCATCCGTAACTGCGGTTCAGTTTTGCATTTCCTCTGGACAGCGTGATTTAGCTCGAAGCCTTGGCCAACATTTAAGAGCGCTATAAGACAAGAGTCTATATCAGCAATATAAGACATCAGATATTTTATTGGATCCTATAAAAGGGAAATTACTGTGCCTGCTCCTCCTTTGATTAGGAATAAGAATAAGTATTATGTTCTCACAGACACCCACTCACTCTGATGCGCACACACATTCACGCACTCCCTAAACATAAATACTGAAATATACAAGCACATAAATACAAAAATAGATTAAAACTGAAAAACTCTGGTTTGGTTGTCCCCTCTTGTAAACACCATTTGCAGTGGTGACTTAGGGACACACATTGAAGTCAAGCGTTGCACGGTAATCGAGTGAACAAAGGGACAAACGCCGACCTAAGAGAAACAAAGCATTTTTTGTTCTCGAGCAAAGTTTGCTTGGGAAAGCTCTGACTATCCCCAACATAATCTATATCACAGCAATTTTCCTGGCATTTTTAATTATGTCAGAAGCTTCTCAGTCTGGTGGTTAATCGCCAACATTATCTTATTCTTAGTCTTAATTAAGACAGTCCGACCGCCACCCATGTAAAAAATAAATTAACAAACATCCTCGGAAAACAAACCAACCAACGAACAAAACTCACAGCAAAATCACTACACGCGCGCGCGCACACACACACACACACACACACACACACACACACACACACACACACACACACACACACACACACACACACACACACAAAACGAGCGACTACCATGCCTCGGAATACAGGCATAATTACGTTAACCACTCTTGCGTTTTATCGCAAAGACGGTATACATATATTGATATCGCCTCTCTTGTTTTACTGTGCTCCGGACACAACAAAATGTCAGCCTGGCCTTGAACTAGCAGATTCCTTCGTCGCAGTTCCTTCTAATCGCACAAGAACAATTGACCGCGAAATCAAATCGGTTAATGTCAAATTTTGACAATTTATTTTTTTGTCAGAAAGAAAACATAAAAGGGTCGTGTTTGGATTTTTTTCTTCGTCAGATCCGAAGTTTTGGTTTTTTTTTCTTTCCATTTTTGTTAAACAGATCCATGTTGGGTCTGATTGGTGTGTCCCAGTTGTTCAGCTGGTTTGTTGGGAAGCGTGTTTGGGAACCAATCACGCAACGTGATGTGTGAGACTTTTCTTTGCTATTTCTGCCGCAAACAATTGCATTTACAAGAGTTGTTTGGCGTAAGGATTATGGTTAGGCTAATTAGTTCTGGTCCCGGTCATTACGCCGATTCACCACCACCACCACCACCACCACCACCAACAACAATAATAATAATAATAATAGTTGTAGTAGGCCTAAGACGAAGGGTGGGTGGGTGTTTGGGGGGTTTAACGTCCTTTTCCACCACATAGGGTGATATCAAAGACGGGGCAACGATGAAAAAGCCAGCACAAATATTTGGCCCCAGCCCTAAGACGAAGAAGAATAACAAAATCAATAAGATCCAAATGCCACGCCGAGGCGATGACCAAAGCCCCTGCCCAGACATTTTCCATTCTCTCCCTACATCAACGCCGCGGCATTATTCAGAGGTCACATCCTGTCGTTATCTGTACCTCTGCCGGTTCAGATCGCCAGTCCCGTTGCGTTCTGTGCTAAGTCATACCCGTTAACATGTAGACTACGGTCCAGGGTTCGTATCCCTTCAGAGGCAAGTGTGTATGTACAGCCCTTCCCGCTTATGACCCGCGGTGGAAGGGATCCATTCGCCCACTGTGCCTGCAGGCACCTGTCTGATTATAGTGTTGATATGTTGTGTGTTTTGTGAAGGTGAACTGTATTGTTTGTATTTATGTGATATGCTTTGTTCATATGTGACTGTACTGTTCCAATGTTTTTCTTTTCTTTTCCTTGTAAAGCGCTGTGAGCTCTCTGCGAGAAAGAGCGCTATATAAATATCAATTATCATTATTATTATTAGACGGTCGGCCCGTTCACATCCCTGTACCGCTACGACCCGTGCCAAGCGATACCCGTTAACCTATCTGGTCAGCGAGTTCACATCGCCTGTCCCACTGCGTTCTGTGCCAAGCTATATACCCTTTAGCCTGTTGCAGGTCACGTGGTGAGACGGCCTTCCTTGGCCCATTCCTGTACCATCGGCTTCACTGACGTTACCCTCTGTACTGACGTGAAACAGGCCAACCGAGACTTCAGCTGAGACAACTAATAACTAAGACGGGAAAACAAACAAACAAACAAACACGCTCCGTGGCAAGGAAAGTGGACAGTTCTGAACAACTTTGTGGTCAAACGTGTTATTTCACAGTGTGCACAGAAGCGGTAAATTCTGTCGCATTCGCCGACACAGTACATTTTCAGCCTGTTTCAGATACTATTGCATTCATCAGTTGTCTTGTTGTTGCTATAACTTAATGAGAGAGAGAGAGAGAGTCGTTTTCTAGGCGGTCATCTCGCTTCGCCCCCGTGTGACCGCAAGGGACCGCGACCAGCACCATGTTGTCAGCTGACCCCCGGTGACACTGACGAGAAACCCGCGGTGGACAAAGACAGATGAGATACATCCGCTTCTTTCTCTGTTTCCTCTCAGTGTCCGGTCAGTGAGACAAATTGGGTCCGTAATTATCCCTGAACACCGCCCCCCCCCTCAGCCCCCTCTTCCTATGACCACGTACTGAGCAAGCCTATTTCGTATTGTTAATCAGATCTCTCTCTCTCCCTCCCTCTCTCTCTCTCTCTCTCTGGACCTGGCAGTACGGGACTCCGTAAAGCTGCGAAATAGTCTTTGTTGCTTGCGCGGGGTTAAGCCCTAACTAACTAACTAACTAACTAACTAACTAACTAACTAACTAACTAATCAACTAACTCTCTCCCTCTCCCTCTGTCTCTTCCCGGGAACTGGTATTAGCCGGATTAATTCTGAAAAATGTGCAGCATTAAAATTTCTGTTAAATGTATCACGCATTAAATCATACATTTATCACATTAAACTGCATTTATTTGTTGTTCATTTATGTCTTTTGCAGATTTTGGGTTTTGTTTTGAGGGCAGAAAATGTTAAGCACCAAAACATCCACCCACCCAACGCCTACAGATGCACAAAACACAACTACAAAACGACAGGCTTGCATAACCGGTGTATTTTCGGATACAAAAACGTACAAAGCATTTTTTTTTGTTTCAAATTAATATTTCCAGAATATGCACAGCAATGTCTCGATGACACAGACTTGACAGCATTCTAATTATCCTGCCACAGGGCACACTTTAAAAAATTTTATTTTTATTTTTCCGGAACCGACATAATTTCTCTTTGAAAGGAAATGATGTCTTCGAGCATTCAGGTTGAGCGAGTGAACCACAATAAACGTTTTTGTTTTAGTTTAGTTTTTTTTACCCTCACGGTGACCTCTGTCGGTTGTAAAGTATGATTATGTCCGTTTCGGGGAAGAGAGGGCAAAGCGGTAATTTGGTAGGGTACATACTGGACCTGCAGTCTGCACGAATGTCTTGGCATCATGCGGGGTGGGTGGGGGTTTGGGGGTTTAACGTCCTTTTCCACCACTCACGGGTGATATCAAAGACGGGGCAACGATAAAAAAAAGCCAGCACAAATATTTGGCCGCAGTCGGGATTCGAACTCACGACCTGAGCTTGGCATCATGCAATTTTGTAGAAGAAGAGTTTTTTTTTTTTTTAATTTGTAATGTGTATCGGGCCCGACCATCCCCTGCCCGGTGTAGGTTAAGACTGGTTAAAAAGAACAAGCCACTGCACACCAGTAGGAGCCACTTCAAGTCACTAAATGTTAGGCAAGGTATTGGCCTTTCCGCTAGGCGCGAGACGGCTGCAGGTTGCGTAACAGTGGTTTCAAGTGGCTTCTAGTGATCAGAAGATTCAAGTAAAAATACATGGGCTTGCATAGACTTCTAATACGTGTGATTGTAGACAGTTATTAAGACAGCGGGTTTGTTTATTTGTTTGTTTGTTTGTTTGTTTGCTTTCAACCAAGCATTTGGGTAAAGCGCATGTGTTGATGCACACTACTACTACTACAGGGGATTTGGTCTAGTGGTTAAGGCATCCGACTTCGGATCCTGAGCTGCCTGGTTCGAGTCCCCGGTGGGCAGGAATATGGTTGGATTTTTTCATACCATATCGAGTCAAATCCATGTGCAGACTCGTTTGCGGTGCCTGTCTCGCCTTCGTGTACACACGCACGCACAACTATCAAGTGTGCACGCTAAAAATCCCACGTTCATCTTTCGAAGAAGAGTAGGCTGTGGCCGGTGGCGTGGTAAAACAGAAATACTGTCGCACGCACCAGAGTGAATAGCAGGGTGGAGGTTTGCACACAAAGTAGCGCCTAGCGGCAGCAGGCTTTCCCTGCTTCGTCCTCCAGCCTTGCGGCGCCTAGAGCATCTCAATAGAGATGGATACGTGCGCCGAGGAGAAGTCTACCATACCATACCATACCATACCATACCATACTTCTACTACTACAGACTTCAACATAAGTCAAGAACCACCTTGACAGACAGGTCTAATTTTTAAGAATTCACAAAAAATAGAGATCAAGGAATCTTTCAAAATTTTTTGCTGTGAAAGTGTTAAAGGGTTAACAATACATCCTGCAAAGCTTGCTGAAGCTGAAAAACCACCATGTGCTGCACGGACATCTTCCAGGAATTTTAGCCAAATTTCCAAGTGGTCCTTGACTTATGTTGAAGTCTGTACTACTATCATTCGAATGGCCATTTCACACCTCGGAGCCACCGAGACTGACTATCAGTGTACCGAACAGGGTGACAGCGGAAGAGCTGTGCGTTTGTCACGTGATTGAAGGTAACAATGCAAGTGGATGGATCCCAACGGTGTTTTGGAGAGGTTTCTTGACAGCTCGCGTGATTAGCTCCCCTGTCTTCTGTTGACAGTTCTTGAACCTTAGACTTCCGGATCACCGAGATGCAGCTGGTAGAGCAGTGTGTGTGTGTGTGTGTGTGTGTGTGTGTGTGTGTGTGTGTGTGTGTGTGTGTATGTGTGTGTGTGTGTGGTAATTTTTTTTTTGGTCACAGAATGTGTGTGTGTGTGTGTGTGTGTGTGTGTGTGTGTGTGTGTGTGTGTGTGTGTGTGTGTGTGTTGTAATTTTTTGTGTCACAGAATGTGTGTGTGTGTGTGTGTGTGTGTGTGTGTGTTGTAATTTTTTGTGTCACAGAATGTGTGTGTGTGTGTGTGTGTGTGTGTGTGTGTGTGTGTGTGTGTGTGTTTGAGAATGGCTCGGTGTGTGTGTGTGTGTTTGAGAATGGCTCGGTGTGTGTGTGTGTGTGTGTGTGTGTGTGTGTGTGTGTGTGTGTGTGTGTGTGTGTGTGTGTGTGTTAATTTTTTGTGTCACAGAATGTGTGTGTGTGTGTGTGTGTGTGTGTGTGTGTGTGTGTGTGTGTGTGTGTGTGTGTGTGTGTGTGTGTTGCTGTTGTTGTTGTTGTTGTTCCCTTTCAGTTGCAATGAATGCTTTTACTCCGCTAGAAAAAAAAGACAAAAACTGGGGTTAACAACCCCACACACACAGAAAAGCACACAGAGTAACGACCCTTCGCTGGAAACAGACGTCTGAACAAAACACAGACATAAAATTGGATTCCCTGCAAGCTACGAGATGAATTGCTTCCAGTGAATGGGCAGCTAGACTATATATACGGATCGCTTCGTCCTACACTAATACTGTCTAATAGAAATGATTGTGTCAAACGAAAAGAAAGGTTAGAAGATGGCACACACAGTCTGGAGTGTTTTTGAGAGGACAGAATGATTTGCGGTCAGCACACGCCAGTCGACTGCTGAAATAACTCAGATTATTGGAGTCACTGAACTGGATCTAATGTGACCTAGGTTTTCTTTCTGTAAAAATCAGGCACGGAGGGAAAAGACGTGTGGATAAAGCACTGATCAAACGTATACCAATATTAACAATAAGAAAAAAAATTGACATTGACACTGATAAAAAAAATAATGTATATCAAAGTGAAACCAACGCAGTTTTATGTTCGTTTGATATCAAAAGGTTCTATGTTGTGTCCGCCTGCTTTCTCGAAACACAAAACTACTGCGTCGGTAGAGTTTGCCCTCTAGAGCCATTTGTAATAATAATAATAATAATGTATATACATGTATATAGCGGTAGGATTGTAGATACCACCCCCTCCCCCCCCCCCCCCCACCCTCCTCCTCCACTGTGGCTTGTAGCCAATGTAGGGCAAGGCAGACTTGTCCAATGGCATACAAAGCACACATCTCCTAGATCTAGGTAGCGCTGTCAGCTTTACTTACTTCCCATACTTTCAAACTGACCTGACTGAGCGAATGTTTTCGGCTTTAGCGAAGCCTTTGTTCCTATTCTATGTGGAGCCGCGGTGGCCGAATGGTAGAGCGTTGGATTTGTAATGCTCAGGTCGCGAGTTCGTATCCCGGCTGGGGCCATATATTTGTGTTGGCTTTTTCATCGTTGCCCCGTCTTTGATATCACCCGTATGTGTAGGAAAAGGACGTTAAACCCCTAAACAACCACCCACCCACCCTTGTATCGCTTATACTGAGCGAGCTCTGAGCGCTTACAGGGTTAAGAAAAATAAGATAAAATAAATTAAAATGGCATGAAAATAATTCCAGAGAGCACAATAAAAGACAGCAATTGCAGTTCACACACACACACACACACACACACACACACACACACACACACACACACACACACACACACACACATTCTGCCCTGAGCTGTCAGGATCAGAATGGTGTATACAGAGTTAGTAAACTGGCAAGATTTCTGCTTCATGTAAATGGTCTGCGACCATGTAAACGACATAGCGATTTCACCATTGCCTCGAGGTAACCCCATCCCTTAGCCTAAATCTAAACCTTAACCCTAACCCTAAATCTAACCAAATCTGCGACAACACTAGCAGGAAGTGAGAGCATGGTAATTAGGAAGTGTGTGTGTGTGTGTGTGTGTGTGTGTGTGTGTGTGTGTGCGTGCGTGCGTGCGTGCGTGCGTGCGTGCGTGCGTGCGTGCGTGCGTGTGTGCGTGCGTGCGTGCTATTGTTGTAATATTATATATTTAACTGTTGGAACATCAACATGTTATATTGTATATGTGGTTGTTGTCTGTTTTTACGCCGCAACCGAACTGCCTCCTCTTGAGGACAATAAAGAATTATTGAATTGAATTGAATTGAATTGAATTGAATTGAAAGTGTTCAAGTGCCAGATCCTTCAGAAATGCTTCTTACATAGCTGAGCTGAGCCCTTCGCACAACGTGGTTGCAATGTGTTCATGTCCAATGTGTGAGAGAATGCGCGTGATTCACGACAGCATGCGTGTTGGGTTTAGCCGGCACAAATATTTGGCCCAAGCCACGAATGAAAGTAACGACCCGAGTATTGAAAGTTCAAAAATGCTCCACGATTTGGCTATCCCGGGGTCACAGGATATTTCGGAACCGGGACGAATGGAAACCATTCCGATTTATCCTGGCCCTGGTGGCAGGATTTTTCGGAACCATTCCGATTTATCCTGACTCTAGTGACAGGATATTTGAAAACCACCAGCATATTTCGGAACCGTCTAGAAGGTCATTAGCCCACACGAATTTTATCTGCCAGGTGCGGGATAAATGGGAATGGTTCCGAAATATCCTAGGATTTTTGAGAACCGGTTCCGATTTATCCTGGTTCCGAAATATTCTACGACACCGGGGTCCCGGGGTGAAACGGGAAAATGATGTGTGTGTGTGTGTGTGTGTGTGTGTGTGTGTGTGTGTGTGTGTGTGTGTGTGTGTGTGTGTGTGTGTGTGTGTGCGTGTGCGGGGGGGAGGGGGGGTAAGGGGGAGGGGGGGTGGATGTGGCGGGGCGTGGGTGTGGCATCGAAGTAATCAGACACGTTTGTCTCATCTGGCGACTAGAACCGTGACATTTTTTTTTTTCTGCGCGTTTCCCAATGTTTTCTCCGCCAGCTTGCTAAGTCCTGGCCAGTGAAAATTTAATTGACGTGATGGAAATGCTATCACCTGCGTTTGGCGGGTTTTATCGCTGCAGTCAGTCACGCCACAGCCTTGGCTCAAACTCCTAACCATCTCCTGAAAGGTCGGGCCAATTACCTCACTTTGGCTGGGCGACGTTCGTTGCGCAGGAACAGGAAGGGGAGACCATCCCACACACGTTCGACACCAAAAAAGCGTGTCCGCGGAAACTGTCACATCTCGTAGAATCTCGCGGCAAAGTCACTCTCTGGCATGCAGACCCATTGTATGGCTTGAGAACCAGCTTTGCGGCACCGATATTGTTAACGGCTTTGACATTTCGCGCAGATAGAGAGAGAGAGAGAGAGAGAGAGAGAGAGAACGAACTTTATTTTTCAACGGAAAAGATTTAGCCATACAATGGTTAATTTTCAATCTGTCGTCGCTACAAAAACAAACAAACAAACAAACAAAGAAAAAAACCTACTAGCCAAAACAAAACAAAACAACAGAGTAAACAGCACTGATGCTTAATTTGCAAGTATTGACTTAATGAGGATATGACGGGTGCTAATTACGAAATAATAATATATAAAAAAAACTTATGAGTTCAAGCATTAATATACAAAATGGACGGTTAAAAAAAGAAGCGTTAAAAATATATGTTTTATGGATGAGTCGTGTTTTTAATACTAATCAGTTTTACACGATATAAGATGTGATTTCACTACTTTTCTATCTTAAGAGAGAGAGAGAGAGAGGGGAGGGGGGAGGTGAGAGAGAGTGTGGGTGGGTGTTTGGGGGGTTGACGTCCTTTTCCACCACATACGGGTGCTATCAAAGACGGGGCAACGATGAAAAAGCCACCACAAATAATTGACCCCAGTCGGGATACGAACTCACGACCCGAGCATTAGAAGTCCAACGCTCTACCATTCGGCCACCCCGGCTCCCCGAGAGAGAGAGAGAGAGAGAGAGAGAGAGAGAGAGAGAGAGAGAGAGAGAGAGAGAGAGAGAGATTTATAAGCCTTGTATGATGTCACGTGTTTGTTAGCTTACTTGTCGGTGTAGCCGAAGGCAAGTTTCCATTTTATAAACAATAAGGTTATCCGTATTTCTATCTGTATTCTGTATCTGTAACATACAAAAGAGGCCAAAGCAAATCCCCTTCACTTTACAAAATAATAAGAACAATAATAATAACAGAGTATTGTACGGGCGCTTTAGCCTATTTTTTTTAAAGGCTCAAAGCGCCGCGAACTGAACCCAACACGCACGCTCACGTGAATCGCACGCATTCTCTCCCACACTGGACATGAACACATTACAATCACGTGGTGCGAAGGGTCAGCTCAGCTATTTAAGTTTCCGAATTTAGAACTGCATTTATTTTCGAATTTTGTGGGCTGAACATTTCCAAAGCAGAGGGGGAGGAAGCCGGAGTACCCGGAGAGAACCCCCGACGGTCGGCCCGAATGAACGGTGCCACGTACGAGAAGGAAAATTTTGCTGCCCCGAGTAGGACTCGAACCTGACCTCTCGCATTGGTGACGAAGTCTCTGCACCACTAGACCACCGACCGACCACCAGTAGACCCGCAAAGCAAATCCACGGAATAAGCACGAGATCTCTTTCTATCGCCAGTACTATTTAGGACATACCAAACTTCACGCAAAGTACCCTTGCCAGTCGTTCGCTCACTTTTATGGCTTTTAGTCCATTTTCCAAATGAGTATCACCGGCAGATGACACGCGAGTTCGACCTCAACCCGGCCTGCGAGGATCTGGGCCTACTGGAAACCATTTAGTGTCAGATCTGTAAAAAGTGGCGTTGCATCAGCTGTACGTTTAGCGGCGGCCTGGTCACGTTTTCCCCCTCAGTGACTTTCTTCCCTACACGAATGGACCATTAAGCAGACACTCAAGTGCGCAAA
>JACVVK020000039.1:2270000-2322500 GCA_018292915.2 Batillaria attramentaria | reverse complement strand
GGTTCCCCAAATAAACACCACACATGACCCCACGCTCAATTTGTGTCCTTACGCTTAGTACAAGTAAGCTTCACAATAGTCAGCGTACGTCTTGGAACAGTTGTGCTTATTACACGATTAGTACAACTAAGCTTCACAATAGTCAGCGTACGTCTTGGAACAGTTGTGCTTATTACACGATTAGTACAACCAAGCTTCACAATAGTCAGCGTACGTCTTGGAACAGTTGTGCTTATTACACGATTAGTACAACCAAGCTTCACAATAGTCAGCGTACGTCTTGGAACAGTTGTGCTTGTGATTGCGCCCGTGCGCTCAGAATAGTGATCTTTGATATTCTCGAAATACTGTTTGTTTGTTTTTTTACACGCGGAATAGATGAGTAGATTCTATTGTTATACAGACTTTTTTTTTTTTTTTTTTTTACTGATTAATAGAGCTTTCAACGCGTGACAGTGCCGCCTAAAAAGCTATGTCTTAATTATTGGCTCTGGATGCGATACATTGTGGTATGCAGGCTGTACGAGCGAAACTTCAAATTCTTCCACTTCACGGTTGCCCGCAACACTTACTGACTCCTCGGTGTTCGCGTCGCCTGAAGCCTTTTACTGCCAACCTGTGCAGATGCAGGTGTCTAACTGACTCCTCGATGTTCGCGTCGTCTGAAGCCTTTTGTAGGCTCAGTGCCAACCTGTGTAGATGCAGGAGTCTAACTGACTCCTCGATGTTCATGTCGCCTGAAGCCTTTTGTAGGCTCATTGCCAACCGGTGCAGATGCAGATGTCTAAGTGGCACCATGAGAGGCACTACACATACAAAAAGAGCTAAGAACAATCTGCGAGCCTAGAATTAGAGGAAGGTTGGCCTCTTTGCCTGCAACAATTTTCAGACAAGTGTCCGCAAAAAGGGAGGGGCTGGGGGAATGGAGGAGGGAGAGTGTGAGGCGGCGGGTTACCGGCAATCACCCGACTGTCGGTTAGCTGGCTGATACGAGTTTAACGCCCTTGCTAACCACAGACAAGTGATGTGAAAAACGTGACGACAAGGAAAAACCAGCTTAAAAAGAAAAAAAAAAAAGAAAAAAATTTGGCTCCCTGGATTCTAACCTCCGACGCGTGCATTTAAAGACCAACGCTCTACCAGCTTGGTTAAAGCTACGTCAGACGTGGCGATTTTGCTCGCCAGCCAACAGTAAAACGCACTCCCAGCCAGTGGCTCGCCAGGGGCACTGAAGCCCCTCCCCCTCCCCCCCTCCCCGTCGGCTCGCTAGTGAATATCCCAACACGGTCCTATTTTTCCTCGCCATGCCAGTCAATCTCCGCTGACCGCGCGCTATCGCTCTGTGTGTATTGTCCAGCGCCAGGGCGGCGGCGCAGTCCGCTCGCTGCACGCTCCCTGTGAACAGAAAATCCGTTCGGCCAGCGTGCAAAGGCTCGCAACGTCTGCCGTAGCCCTTACCCCGTCTCCCCGGTAACCCGAGAGACCTGCTCTTTTCAGGAGGCATCATCTCACAGTGACCATCCACCGGAAGAATAATAGAGCGTTGGACTTTCAATGTTCGGGTCGTGAGTTCGAACCCCGGCTGGGGCCAAATATTTGTGTTCGCCCTTTTCTTTTTCTTTTTCTTTGCCCCGTCTTTGATATCACCTGCCCGTACGTGGTGAAAAATGACGCTAAACGCCCAAACAACCACCCCTACCCACCCTGTCGACAGGAACCGCTCAGTCAAGTTGTCCCGCTGTGCGTGCGACCGAATACATGGAGTCAACCCTGTTCCAGGTCCGTCCATAACTCCCAATCCCTGTGACGACGGCCAAGTCGGGCTAACCGAGACCGAGCCGAACTAAGTGATACCTAAGAGTATGTTTCGAGATTATTGCCTGCTTGAGTTGTCTCCCTTGCCGCAACAGACACCTTTTTTTTTTCGTGGCAGAGCACAAAGCTGCCACGAAATATGCATGCATGCTGCGGGTCTGTGTATGCACGGGGGACAACTCATGCAGGCAATAATCTCGAAACAGGCTGAGAATGTACTGTGCTAGTGAATGCGACAGTTTTCACCGCTTCTGTGCACACTTTTTAATAACACGGGGATCTTAAAGTTGTTCGCAACTGTCCACTTTCCTTGTCACCGAGTATAAATTTCTGTTTTTGGCTCCCTTGTGTAACAATGGGAGTCTATGTTGTAACCCTCCGTCGTCTGTGTGTGTGTGTGTGTGTGTGTGTGTGTCTGTCTGTGGGTGTGTCCGCAGTAAACCTTAACAATGGCATTTTCTCAGAATCTACAAAGAGCAGAGTCACCAAACTTGGCATGCCGATAGACAGCCATAGGACCTTCAAAATATATAATTTTGAATGACCTTGACTCAAGGTCAAGGTCACTAAAGCTGTCTGTTTGAAAATTTTACATAGGCATTTTCTTGGAGTCTACAAATACCAGAGGTTTTCAACTTTGCATGATGATAGACATTGATAAGAACTTTACAGATATACATGTATTCGATGGCCTTATGTGAAGGTCAAGGTCAGACAAGCTATTTTCCGCATTTCCGTAGAAAACCTTAACATTGGCATTTTCTCAGAATCTACAAACAGCACAGGCACCAAACTTGGCATGCTGATAGACAGCCGTAAGACCTTTCAAAATATATCATTCTGAGTGACCTTGACTCAAGGTCAAGGTCACTAAAGCTGTTTGTTTGAAAAGTTTGCATTGGCATTTTCTTGGAATCTACAAAAACCGGAGGTTTTAAACTTTGCATGATGATAGACATTGATAAGAACTTTACAGATGTACATGTATTCAATGGCCTTGTGTGAAGGTCAAGGCTGTACAAGCTATTTTCCGCATTTCCGCAGTAAACCTTAACATGGGCATTTTCTCAAAATCTACAAAAAGCAGAGGCACCAAACTTGGCATGCCTATAGACAGCCATAAGACCTTTCAAATGTATCATGTTGAATGACCTTGACTCAAGGTCAAGGTCACTAAAGCTGTTTGTTTGAAAATTTTGCATTGGCATTTTCTTGGAATCTACAAAAACCAGAGGTTTTAAACTTTATATGGTGATAGACATTGATAAGAACTTAACAGACATACATGTATTCAATAGCCTTGTGTCAAGGTCAAGGCCGTACAAGCTATTTTTGTGAAACCGTAACATTGGCATTTTCTCAGAAACAACAAACAGCAGAGGTGCCGAACTTGCCATGCTAATAGACATTGATAAGAACTGTATACCCATACCACTTTAAATGACCTTGACTTAAGGTCAAGGTCATTAAAGCTGTCTGTTGTGAATTTCAATATTACCGTTTTTGGAGAAACTACAAATACTAGAGGCATCCAACTTGGTGTAATGATAGACATTAATATCTTATTTGAATGACCTTGGCCCAAGGTCAAGGCCATATAGTCAGTTTTGGGGAAAAGTGTAATATTGCCAGGAACTAAGAACACCAGAGACACCTTACTTGGCTTGATGATAGATAGTGATAAGATTTTTTACAAACATACTCTTTTGAATGACCTTGACCCATGTCACAAGGGAGCCATGGAGGCTTTTGCCTCTCTAGTTTCTTTCTTAGGTATGACTTAGCTCGGCTCGGTCTCGGTTAGCCCGACTAGGCCGTCGTCACAGGGGCCTAGAGTTAGCGACGGACCCGGAACAGGGTTGACATGGAACAGGTCGTGCATGAGTTCAAGACTGGAGCTCCGGTGAGAGTTTAAAAAAAAAATATACAGACTTCTGACCTGTCTTGTTTCCTCTGGCTAGGTGAACTAGCTTGTTTGATACTGTAATTTGTCCATCACGTACAGTCAGGGAAACATCAGATGAGCTGTTGACCTATCGGTCTGTCTGGATTGGATAGTGTTCAGCTGTACATAGTGTTCAGACAGGGTAGTTGTCCCTCTCCACCCAACACTCCAATAACCTAACGGCCAGGGCAAACAAAAACAACAGTTAAAAACAACAATAGCTACAACAACCCAGGCAAACATTACTGAAGTATTTCAGTCAAGAACTTCAAACAAACAAGAAACAACAACATGCTTAAAACATTAATCGTGTTCTTTCAGCGAATAAGTTCAAAACACTCCCCAACACCCCATTCCCTAATCGGACTAGGAGTTCATCAAAGCCACACAGCAGCAAAATCTCCCATTTGATGGCCTGCCCAGCATGATTGAACACCGGGGGCAATATCCTACCGATCAAAAGCATGCGAGAGCTGAAAGCGCACCCTGGCGGGCACCTGGCTAACATACTCTTTTGAAAAAAAGAGAAAAAAAAGTGAACGTGTCTGCCTCACAGATTTAGCAGTTAAAAAGGGCTGGATCTTAGGGTTTTTCTGACAAAACCATCGGTAACAATCTCAAACATGCCCCTTGATAAAAGCCGAATTAGATTGAAACGCAATGCAAGCGCCTGTTTTTAAAAGGATCGATTTGCACTAACTTCGACAGGGGAGGAGGATGGAGGTGGGGGGTGGAGGGGAGGGGGTAGGAGGGGGGGGGGGGGCAGATTTAGAGTGGTTCAAAAGGTCTTTCCATTGTCCTCGCAACTCGTGCGGTGCATGAGGTGTGATTTCGACAACAACTAGACCTCCGGCGGGTGTCAGAAACTGTGTTGACTCCTGATTAAAGTTGCTCGTTTTCTCTGTCTGTAACGTCTCCATCACAGCCAATGATAAATCAACTGTGGCTGACCTGTCAGTCTGTCAGGATTGAATGGTGTTCAGCCGGACCGTTCATATAAAGTAGCTATCCCTCTATCCCACAATCCACAATCTCTATATGATCACTCTCGTAACTAACTATCCTGTGTTCTAGCAACATGGTTGTTCTGGCTGAAGGATTTACATCACGACATGAAAAAGCAACTTCCGACAGTGACGTCCCGTCATGACGCAAACTTTAAGCCAGACACTACAACGAGGGAAGCATGTGTAGTTTGATATGACTGGAACATGGAAAGAAAGAAGTAAGTCCATCGACTTTATTTGAGGATAAGGACCATTAAGTCAATCACTTTTTTTTTCATACAATGACGTCATGGACGCATTGTGTTTTGCCAATAAACGGTAACACAAAACACAAAATTTCTCAGAGTATTTCAGCATGAATTTGATGATACGGCCATCTACTAGTTCTCTATTCTTTTCTGTTTTTAGCACGTGCATGGCCTAAGTTTGCGCTAAAACCTAGTTTCATAAGATCATCATTACTTTCATTCAAAGACAGTCCCCATCCCGAAGTTGACAAGAAAACTACTTTCTGTCAAATGAGAACAAAATGCCCATCCCACGCATCCAGAGGCAGATGCTGGCAGCGGGGTGAAGAAGGTGGGTTATATTTCTAGCGGTGTCAACATCCATTGCTGAGAGACTACATCAATTGTCTTCGAACTAGGGTTGAAATTCTTACGTTTCATTAATCAGGGCATACAAGGACGCGCACGGTAATGTGAACAGACATCACAGATATTAATTATTTGTAAGGTGTGCACCTGCTGGCCATATAAGGATCATCTACTCCGCACAGAAAGAAAGAAAAAATCAAAAGACAGAAAGAAAGAATGAATGAAAGAAAAAAGAGCTGGCCCCGTATGCAGAACTCGAGGTTAAATTAACCCACGGCTACGGGCCTAACCCAGACTAGGACAAAAGAAACCCCAAAACAAAATTAAATGAAAAAACGAAGCGAAGAAAGAAAGACAAAAATCCTTCTATAACGGCTTAGGCACCATGGTGGAATGGACCCGCTTCCTGATTTAAAACAAAAAACAACAGAAAATTTAACCTTAGAGCTAGTTTAGTTCGAGGTTAGACTCTAACCCGGGGCTAAACTCCCTAACCCTGACTTTTACATGCGGGTCCTGGTGTCTTTATTGTCTTTCACAGAGGCAAGGAATCTGGATAACCAACATGCGAGTGTCACAGGAAAACTTAAATGTATAAGGGAGGGGGGGGGGAGTGGTGGTGGTGGTGGTGGGGTAGTGTGTTTGGGGGAGCGAGTGGGAGAAGGCTCCGTTCCCTTACTGAAACCCATTCACAGCACCGGGGTGGGTGGGTGTTTGGGAGTTTAACGTCCTTTTCCACCACGTATGGGTGATATCAAAGACGAGGCAACGAGAAAAAAGGCCAGCACAAATATTAATTTTGGCCCCAGCTGGGATCCGAACTCACGACCCGAGCACTGAAGATCCAACGCTCTACCATTCGGCCACCCCCGCTCTCCCACAGCACCAGGAACCAGCACTTTCTAAGTGATTGTGGTAGTGTCGTAAACAGATGTGTAAGTTTAACTTACTCAGGAGTACAAGAACCTCTACCGCCACAACGTACCCAGCGTCTCCTGCTACTGTGTGCTTCAGGGACCTTAAAGATCTTAGCTCCCAACAAAAAGCTTTCCGAAGTGTAAAAAACATTTACAGAGTCGACCGTGCGAGCACAGTGACCTCTGTCGCAGTTGCAGAGTTTTCAGCGCTTCGGGGACCCTTATAAAACCAGAGCATGAGTTTGCCGTGACATTATTTGGCTTTTGGTCAGTGAGCGAGACACATCGCTATGTGTCTAGCGGATGTTGAGTGCTTCACGATCTTTCTCGCTCAGTGTCAAAACGCAAACTGAGCTGTGAAATCAGGCTGCCCTTGGCTTTTATTGGGGTTTCAGGGACGCTGAAAACTGTGCAACTGTGACAGAGTTGGCTGTGCTTGCACGGTCGACTCTGTAAAAAAATTTTTTCACACTTCGGAAAGCTTTTTGTTGGGAGCTTAGATCTTTAACTGTCTGTTCGGTGGTTTAAGAGGACACCGCTGTCATGGCAAAGAGTGGGTTCGAGCTCAGGGCCCGTATGTAAAAGTCGAGGTTAGGCAGCTTAGCCCCGGGTTAGTGTCTAACCTCGAACTAAACTAGCTATAGGGTTATTAAATCAGGAAGCGGGTCGATTCCAGCGCCTATGCCGTTATAGAAGGATTTTTGCTCTCTTTCTTCGTTTCCTTTTTTTATTTCATTTTGTTTTGGGGTTTCTTTTGTCCTAGTCTGGGTTAGGCCCGTAGCCGTGGGTTAAATTAACCTCGAGTTCTACATACGGGCCCAGGTCGAGCTTGTGATACGTGACACCATGTTTTTCTGGCAACCGGGCTGCTCATCAAGGGTTTCTCTCCGGGTTATCCGGCTTTCCTCCCCCAGCAAAATTGGGAACAAATAGGATAGGTGTTAGGTGGCGCTCCATCGCAGCGACGCGCTTCCCCCGGGGGGGGGGGGGGGGGGAAGCAGCCCGAAATTCCCGAAAAATGATGGTAAAGTAGTGTGAGTAAGGTCAAAATGCGTCTAATGATATTCTGAACTAAAACGCGGCGATGGCAGAGAGTGCTCCCTCAATCTGGGCAGTCAGCAGCAACTTCCGGGTTGCACTGCCTCCATCACCTTCCCCAGTCGATCTAGTATCCTCTCAGGTTTGAGTCCTTTCCCTAATTACTTGTACCTCATCCCCCAATTTCAGTCAGCCTAGACAGAAAATAAACAGGAAAGTGTCAGGGACAAACCCCCTCCCGAAAAAATGTGACAATTTCGGCGCTATTGGTAAAAACCTTCAAGAAATCTTAGAATTCTACGGCGTGGGCAAGGGGGGTCACTGTCGAGAGCAGGCAAATATGGGCCAACTTGTTTCCACAATGGTGACGCTTCGACCGAAAATCTCAGCCTGTCTAGACAGGAACAAAAAAACCCAACACACACACACACACACACACACACACACACACACACACACACACACACACACACACACACACACACACAAGTATGTTGGGTACATTTTTGTGGTCGGGTGGGATGGGGTTAGTTTAGGGAGCTTTAACGCCCTTTTCCACCACATACGGGTGATATCAACGCCTGGGTAAGGACGAAAAGGCCAGCACCAATAATTATATTTTGTGTGGTAGGAGACGACCTCCAAATGTACAACAGTGTCCATATGAGGGTGGGTGGATGTTTGGGGGTGTTAACGTCCTTTTCCGCCACACACGGATGATATCAAAGACGGGGCAACGACGAAAAAGCCAGCCAAATATTTGGCCCCAGCCGGGAATCGAACTCACAACCCGAGCATTGGAAGTCCAACGCTCTACCATTCTGCCAGCCCGACTCCCCGTGTCCATATGAACAGCGTGTCTGGTACGGATCGGCAAGTTCCAGACATCTTCCAATTTCACCGCGTGGACAAGGGGGGGGGGGGGGGGGGGCTGAAATGGGCACTGCTGAGAAGAGTGGACGGATATGGGCCACTTTTGTGTGACGCAGCCACGGAATTAGTAAAGGCAACCACGACCCACTACTCCAGACTGGCTCCGAGCAGCCTGATTTTCTGCTCCTGACTGAAAAGATTTCGGCCAGATAAATCCCGACTCTCCGACTGCAGGTTGATCCATAGGTCACAGGGTGGGTGTTGAGGGGTTTAACGTCCTTTTCCACCACATACGGGTGATATCAAAGACGGCATAGGTCACAGGGTATAAAACAGTAATTGTTTCTGCACTCCGCGTATGCAATGCGTTCCGCTTAATGAACAAAATACCGCTGAAGGATTTCGGGACTGACAACATGAATTCGTACAGACTATCACGACCCGCAACTCCAGATCGGTCCCGAGCAGCATGATTCTCTGCTCCTGACCGGAAAGATTTCGGCCAGATAAATCCCAATTCTCCGGCTGCAAATTAAGGCATAAGTCACAGTCCTATCTGCATATATGCACGTCTAAAAAAAATCACTGTTGTTTCGCTTTGTGTATGCTGCACGGACCAGTCTAGGTGGCGCTCCTCCATCTACGAAGGTGCCACGCTGTGCGAGGCCAACAGGACGTCAGCAGCAGAGCAAAAGAGACAAGCAAGGAAAGCAAGAGCGAGCAACGCAAAGGATGACGTCCCCCTCACTCCGTGTCCTAATTGCCAACATACTTCCAGTGCACGGATCGGCCCTGTCAGACATGTGTGCACGCCTAGACAGATCCCGTCCAGCAAGTTCCCCAGTGGCTAATGTGGTCTTCGTCGACTCGACGGACAAACAACAACATGCTGCACGTTTACCTCGACCAAGAAAACCCTTTTTTTACCCCGTCGAAGCACGCAAGTTTGCTTATGATAGGACGGCGTGATCACTTATGCAGCTCGGCCCAATACAGAAATAGCTAAAATACCAAAATAGTATAAATAGAGAAATGGCCAAAATGCAAAAATAGCTGAAATGCGAAAATAGCCAAAATACAAAAATAGCCAAAATACAAAAATAGCCAAAATACAAAAAAGCCAAACTACAAAAAAGCCAAACTACACAAATAGTAGAAATACACGAACAGCCAAAATAGCCAAAATACACAAAATAGCACAAACACAAACAGCAAAATACACAAATAGCACAAACACAAAACAGCAAAATACACCAATAGCACAAACACAAACAACAAAATACAAAAATAGCACAAACACAAACAACAAAATACAAAATAGCAGAAACACAAAAGAGCAAAATTCAAAACTAGTAAACGTTCAATACATAAAAAAGGCAGAGGGTAATCCCACTGGAACGAGCTTACAGCTCCCTTTAAATTCCGCCAATCGCAACTGAAAGGCGCGCATTTCACGTGAACTGAATTGGCAGAACAAGTCGGCAAGAGGGACCAGGTCCCTGGCGGGATTCTGAATATTGACCAGATGGTTTGGGAACCTACACAGTAACTCAGCCTTTCTACGGCACTGAGGTTGGCCTCCTGTCATTAGAAATTGGGGGTACGAGGTTGATGGATTAAGTTGCCGTATATATATCGTGTCTATCAGCCTAACAGGTATTATCGTCTGTGGGTGGGTGGAATGCGTTGGATCTAGGTGTTTTGGGAGTGCATGGGCTGTGTGCGTGCGTGCGTGCGTGCGTGCGTGTGTGTGTGTGTGTGTGTGTGTGTGTGTGTGTGTGTGTGTGTGTGTGTGTGTTATATTGCCAACTTTCCCCGCCCACAGACCAAGCCCAGTAGGACTTAGAACTAGAAAGTGATCTCTCTCTCTCTCTCTCTCTCTCTCTCTCTGGTTTTTCTTTAGTTTTAAAGGGGCTATTACTACCATTTTCGGGGAGCCGGGGTGGCCGAATGGTAGAGCGTTGGACTTCTAATGCTCGTGTCGTGAGTTCGAATCCCAGCTGGGGCCAAATATTTGTGCTGGCTTTTTCATCGTTGCCCCGTGTTTGATATCACCCGTACGTGGTGGAAAAGGACGTTAAACCCCCCACCCCCCACTACAATTTTGATGTTCACAGATCGTTCTGAGCTGTTGTCGTGGTATCTACACGCCACACAGCACCTAGACACCTGGACAGTGACAGCGTCTGCAATGCTGGCACTGAGCCAACAGAAGCGTACTCGATGACGCGGCGACCACACTTAGCTATCCAGTAATGTAACAACAGCCGTAGAATTTGAACGTTCAATCGCTCGCGCAAAGTGTAACAACTTTGTATCGCTTTAAAAGTTGTAGTAATCATCTAGACAGAGTATTTCGAGCGTACGGGCGCACTCACGAGCGAGATAATAATAATAATGATAAAGAGTATTTGTGGTGCCCCATCTCACAAGAGCTCCGGGCGCGTACATAAACTACACACAACATACAAAAAACATAAACGTATTTAACGTACAACACACACACACACACACACACACACACACACACACACTCTTTTTGCAGGTGGCATGCAGAGATGGAGAGCGGGGAGGGGAGGGGAGGGGTTGGTTCTACTGCATAAAGAAAAGATGTTTTAAGGTGGGACTTAAAGACTGCTGACGACTGAGCATGGCGGATGTGAGAGGGGAGGCCGTTCCAGATTACAGGACCAATGTATGAAAAAGCACGCTGGCCTTGAAACTTTTTCCGACGGATGGGAATACGGAGAAGACGGGTGTCGGAGGAAGAACGGAGGTTGCGGGATGGTGTATAAGAGCTGAATGAGAGTGTCGTAAGCTGGCCTTACGAAAGATGAAACTAGCCTGTTTAAGTTTTGCGTTTTATGTTCGCAAGCCAAACCCAAAAGATATCACGCATTACAATTAAAAAAAAAACAAAACAAACAAACAATCCACTGCTGTCTGTTTAGGTCTACTGCGTATCCACCATAGCTCTTCGTCAATCCTTTCTACGATGGCCAAGCCCTAACAGTGAACCGAGACAGCGTGATCTAATCAGCATCACGTCTACCTTTCCTGCTTTGAGAATTGCCATTTCCTTTTGTCTGGAGCTTGTGATGCTTGTATCATGTTGCGTCTCACGGTGTAATGGATTCCTACACTCCTTAACGGTTAATTCTAGCTGTCATGGAAGTGGTTCCACACGGAAACACACTGGAAACCAAAAGCTCTGGCCAATCCCATGTAGTCGGTCAAAGCCAAATCAGGAACCGCTTTGATCTTATAGCTTACAGTTTCAGTGTCCGCGAGAGGCACACTTAAAGGCGCAATATTTGATGATGATGATGATGATGATGATGATGATGATGGAGACTTGATACAAGAACGCACGGCTTCACCCTGAGTGCTCACGGCGCTTAGGGAGAAGTTTTGAAAGGAAAGATAGTAAAAAAAAAATAATAATAATAATAAATAAATAAATAAAAGGCTGCAGCTGATTACTGGCGTAATATTTAGGATGTTTAGGCTCACAGGTCGTCCTTAGCTGTTTTGACAGAATCCTGTGATTGTACACTTAGACACCTGCACAGTGACAGCATCTCAAAGGCACACCCCTTCTCCGCACTGGTTCGCTTAATTATTTGCAATTCTTCATGTGTGTGTGTGTGTGTGTGTGTGTGTGTGTGTGTGTGTGTGTGTGTGTGTGTGTGTGTGTGTGTGTGAAAGAGAGAGAGAGAGAGAGAGAGAGAGAGCACGCGCAGTATGCCCAAATGCATTATCTAATAGCCCAGGGAAGCCGTGTCTGGCAACACACCCGGAAACGTTGTCAATCTTCCACGAGACAGGGGCAAAAAATGTCGCACGAATTTAGGGGAGGTAACAATCATGAGATACGTGCTAGCGTCGCGAGCAGCTAAAAGCAGGGATGAGGGGAAGGGGAAGGGGAGGAGGGTGGGTGGGTGTTTAGGGGTTTAACGTCCTTTTCCACCACATAGGGTGATATCAAAGACGGGGCAACGATGAAAAAGCCAGCACAATATTTGGCCCCAGCCGGAATCGAACTCACGACCCGAGCATTAGAAGTCCAACGCTCTACCATTCGACCACCCCGGCTCCCCCGGGGGAGGAGGGAATTCCAAGAGGTGCGAGGGGTCGAGGTGACGAAAAGCACTGTTAGCTGGAAGCACCTTTTCCCTAAAAAGACGAAGACAAAAACTGAGTTTGATCAAGCAAAACAAATGCACGCTTCCAAATTTATTCCACAGTTCTAATTAGGCGCGCCTGAAAGACATGCTGGTGACATTTTCAAATAACCCAGGCCGTGAAAACTGCTTGCCTAGCCAAACCATTAGCATACAAAACGCGCACGGAGCTACATTATGGTCACGCAGATCAGACGGACCTTTTCAACTGTCACAAGTGGACGCAGGTCCAAAATGCCAATGAATTCAATTTTCGCCGTCGGCACGCGAGGGTCACGCCTATGCTGTCTCGTTCTGAGCGTCCACCCATAAGTTTTTCACCACACAGACAAAGAGGACGGTGTCCAGAGAGACTGAGCGAAACCCCAATGCACTTTTGCTCGGATCTGCAAAAACCTGTTGGCAGTAACTTCCACGTGGTTTGCACACAGCCTTTCCGGGTGTCACAGATGTTAATCCTGATGGTCGTTCCTACTCATCTTCTTTGTTTTATTTGTTGGGTTTTTTTTTTACCGCTTGACCTTTCAGAAGTTTTGCAAGCGGCTTTTTTTTTCCGAGGGCAGACAGGAGAAGTGTGGTCACTGTGGTCACATTCACAAGACAACATGTAAAAGTTAATACTGTCTTACACTAACAATTTTTTAGTTGTTGATGCATTTTAAACGGTAAAATCGCTGAAATATCTCCCCAAAGTCCATGCAAAAACCGCAAATTTCACTTGAAATCTTCAGATCACTAGAGGCCACCTCAAGCCATTATTACGCAATCTGCAGCGGTCTCGGGCCCAGCTGGGAAAGCCCACGCCTTACGTAATAGTGGCTTGAAGTGGCTCCTATTGGTGTTCTGTGGCTTGTTCTTTTTAACCCAGTCTTAAACAGCGGGCAGGGGGAGGTAGGGTTCGAGCTCTTGCGAGTTAATGTTGTCTTACACTTTGTTGTTGATATTGTTGTCGTCACTGGCTCATGGTCACCACGATACGGTGACCATGACAATGAATGACGTGAGACTATACGAGAGAATGGCGAACGGATGTGTGTGTGTGTGTGTGTGTGTGTGTGTGTGTGTGTGTGTGTGTGTGTGTGTGTGTGTTCTACCATGGATTAAACCCAAGCATTCCGCCTACAGTTCTCCTGACTGGTAACCTGCATGTTGTTCGTCGTGTTCGTTTCCTTCATTCGAGCCGATCGTCGGGGGTCCTCTCCGGGTACTCCGGGTTCCTCCCCCTCTGCTTTTGGAAATGTTCAGCCCACCAAATTTGAAAAATAAATCCAATTCTACCTTCCGAAATTTAAATAGCTGAGCTGACCCTTCGCACCACGTGATCGTAATGTGTTTATGTCCAGTGTGTGAGAGAATGCGTGTGATTCACGCGAGCGTGCGTTTTGGGTTCAGTTCGTGGCGCTTTGAGCCGATTCATGAAAATGGGTAAAGCGCCTATACAATACTCATTATCATTGTTATTATTATGAGTGCGTGAGTGTGCGTGGATGGTTCATCTGAATGCATGGGTTGCTTTACACCGCCTCAACGGTCATACACGGCATCCTGACCGTAGCAACACCTTGTTGTAGACGACCCCACCGCCGGGCGAAACGACTACAATAGTTTTCAAACGGTGAAAAAATCGCTGACTTACACCGGTTTGGGCGTTTGTGCCTATCAAATGCACAGAAAGAGGAACAGAAAGGAAAGGAAACATGTACCCAGTTACTTGATCATCAGTATTATTATTGTTGTTGTTGTTTTTTACCCCCTGATTTCAGATGACGAGAAACCAAGGCAGGCAGACGTCTAGAGAGGATGGGTGGGGTGGGCGTATTGGAGTTTAACGTCCTTTTCCACCACATATGGGTGATATCAAAGACTGGACAACTAGAAAAAGGTCAGCACAAATCTTTGCCCCCCTCCCCCCCCCCCCCCCCCCCTAGCCGGAATTCGAACTCACAACCCGAGCACTGAAAGTCCAACGCTCTACCATTTGGCATTCCCGGCACCCCGACGTTCAGAGAGATTTGCGACAGAAAAAAAGGTTCGTGCAGGAAGGTAAAAATATTGGGCTGGATCGGGTAGCAAGAAGCGCAGGTTATTTTCGCGTAACTGCAAGACTGACATGACATTTTCAGGAATACTTATTGAAAAAAAACAAGTTTCAGATGTACATTACGAAAACACGTAGCCCGCACCTACAAAAGGAAAGGAGGATAAGATCCAGTTTTCTCTCGATCCGCTGTGAAATTAATAAAGCCACGTTCGAAAAGAGATGCGTCATTGTGTGTAGGGTCTTATGCAAGAGATTTTTTCTTTCCCTGAACAGATAATCTCACGGAGAAAAAGAGTTGTATTCCAAATTGCATTGATTCTTTTGTGATTCTTTTGTGTGTAGTGGAACACCCATGTTTTCTTCCACGTCATGGCCTTAAAGATCTGCAATCTCAACAAAGGCCACAATGTGTTAAAAAAAAATTCCGACCGGCCCCCGTAGTGTAGTGGTTAGCACTTCGGACTATGGACCGGGAGACCCGGGTTCGAGTCCCAGCCGAGGCAAGCGGGATTTTTCCTACCTAGGTCGGCTCCTACCCACAGCGGGTGTGCTATGGGCCCAATGGGGAGGCTGTTGCCACACAGCCGAGCTTCACCCACTTCACCGGTGCGACTTTGGGGGTGCTTCCCTTGGTATGACACGTATTATGATGTGGATGATTACACGGCCGTAGTTCCCGGGCCTGGTTGATGCCGGGATATTTATGACAGGAAGCGTGGAATGCGGCCCTGTCCCGCAGTCCCAAACCACACGAACCTCCATAGCATCATCTTACCATCATCCTCATCTCCATCATCATGCATAATAATAATAATAAAAAAATTGCCCCAACTTCCGAGCCCTCCGTGGATTCCACCCATAACAGGGAGGAACACTACTGGAGCCGGCAAAGAGTTTGGGCAGCAAAAAAAAAAAAAAAGAAGAAGAAAAAAAAAAGGTCCGACTATGCAAAATGCACAGTCAACTCTGTCACGGTTACAGAGTTTCCAGCGTCCCTTAAACCCCTATAAAAGCTAAGGGTTAAGCTAATTTCATAGCTCAGTTTGCGTTTTGACATGGAGCGAGAAAGACAGCAGTGGTTAGTCTACTCGTGCAGCACACAACACCCGCTAGACGCTGTAGCGATGTGTCTCGCTCACTGACCAAAAAGCACACTGAAGTCACTGCAGACTCACGCTCTGCTTTTATAAGGGTCTCCGAAGCGCTGAAAACTGTGCAACTGTGACAGAGGTGCCTGCATTATGCACAGTCGCAGGAGTCGCAGTTTTAAAACACATAATGTTTGCGGCTTTTGGTTTTTGTATTTAGGGTTTAACTCCGCGCAGGTATGTGCGGCGCTTACAGCCTGTTGTGTACAGCACGTTCCATCCGTAAATATATAATTAGTAAAACATCAGCAACAACAACACAACAATACCCGTCACAATACAAAGAGCCTTGGGGAACTCATTGGCGCAATAGTTTCAGCGTCTGTTCGGAACAAACTTGTCACTTTGAGATTTGTCCATACTATGGTAATCCTCTTGAAACTATGTGTAAACTTGGAATTTATAAGGAAATGTTACGTTGTGCAGTGTTTCCTAGACAAAAGCCCTCATCACTTACCCGAAGCTTCTAGAGTTCTTTTCCCGGAATTCTTCACCAAGCCGAGGACAACGTGAAAGGAGTGGCGCATTGTATCATCTTGCAGTGTTTTTTAAATCTTAAAAATATGTGTTAGCTTAGAATCCATAACATGGCTGTTCTATAAAGCATATTGCAGTGTTTGACGAATGTGATACTGCTATGTGATAGTATGTAATATTCTTGATTTTAAGGAATTTTACCGGTCATGTTTGTTTGTTTTAGTCAATTGTTTTGGCATATATTTGTAAGTCTTATTTATGAATATGTTTGTTGCTTACGCGGGACAGAAAAGCAGTTTCCCTTTTCGGGATTAATAAAATATTCTGTATTCTGTGTTCTGTTTAATTAAGGTGTGTCTCTCAGCACACTCCTTGTACATCTAGAGTTCATGTCCTGGACAACCATCTCAGACGAGTAGCGCCGCGTGCCATATTGCACTTCAAAAAAAAAAAAAAAAAAAAAGTGTGTCAGCTTAGATTCTATTAAAATTGTTACATGATACATCGTTTCCTACAGAAAATCCCTCGTCACTTACCTCCAGCATCTAGAGTTGTCCGCCCGGAAGTCTCCCCCCAGGATGCCCGTTTCAGCCAGCCTCACACCGTGCCGCCATCTTGGTCGAAACCCAGTCTCCGTCTGTCACGTGCCGGTAGCATTTCCCGTGATGCCACGGCGCACACGTGCGACCAGAGGATTGGCTGGCGTTTGTCTTCTGTTGCAGCGACCCCTAGGGACGTGCTAAGTTCGGGCGAGTGATGGCTTGAGGCCGCGCTGTGGACGTTTGCTGGACCGACCTCGGCTGACCTTGGCTGACCCTGACTGACCTTTCCGTGTTTGACTACTAGTGTCTGTCGTCTGGTTTCCGTGATTGTCAATTTCTTTTCTCCGGGATTGATATCCTATCAGGATAAACACTCTCTGATCGGACAGTGATCCTTTTTAGAAGCAGGAGATACACACTTCCGTTTGGCCCGAGATCGGACAGTTAACAAATTGCATCTGGTTTACCCAGAAGCCTCGCTTAATTGTTACTCTGTATTGGTATAGATCAGTTTTGTCCAGTTACTAATGCAAGGGAAATTCGGGATGCTCCCTACGGGGGTGATCGCAGTGACAGATTGCAGGATGCACTTTAGATGCTGGAAATGAGGCTTCAGTTTGGTTCCTGTGTACACCACGTGATCCAAACGAATGCTGCCAGGGGCCTGATGAAAAAATAAAATGAAAAAGACTAAAACAAAATAGACTAAAACAAAACAGATTAAAACAAAACAGACAAAAAGATAAAATACAGAAAGCAACAAGAAAGTGGAGATACAAATTTTGAAGGCGTAAACAAACGGAAAAAACGCCTTCTTGTACCTGCCTCGACTAAATCCGATTTTTTACAGGAAGGTATAAAAACTCTTACGATATCGTATGCAAGTATTAATCATCTTTTTTTCTTCTTTTTGTTTTGTTTTGTTTTGCCTGAGACTGACATTAATGTTTGAAGACAACGGAAATGTCGATTAAAAAAAAAATACGGAAAGTTTGAAAGTTGTCGAGGTAGTTACCCTACAATAAACATTCTACGAGACATCCTGATTGGCTCTTGCTTACACCACGTGACCCAAGAAAATGCTCCTGAGACCTGGCTAAAAAAAAAATAAGATCAACAAAATAAAAGAAAATAAAAAGGATAAAGGGCTTGTAGGCTTGGACGATAATCACTTCCTGTGTTTCTTGTACATGCCTCGACAGTAAGTGAATTTCCATGTGAAAGGTTGATAAAAGTTACAGTTGCAACATTTTGTATAAATGTCACCCGTCTACTTTTTCTTGTCCTTCCTGTGGTGATATTTTTGTCTCACGGCAAAGGAAATGTCGAATTCCTTTTTCACGTCAAGTATAAAATTTACTGACGTTCTTATCCGACAGTAAACCCTCGGGGGGGGGGGGGGGGGACAACCAACCAACCAACCAACCAACCAACCAAACAACAACAAAAAAAAATTAGCAGCTCGGAAGCTTAAAATCATTGATAATATCACGTATCACAGAATTTTCAGGGTTGAACCCACATTTGGCCGTGGCAGTGGTTACGGCTGTCCACAGTTATGGACTTAACCCGACATGTCTACCTCAGCCCTGAGGTAGCCCGCGCACTGTCCCCAACCCATACAGTGCACTGACTAGACAGCACGTGATTTCTCGGCTTGGTCCCAAGACTGGTTCAGTAGCGAGCCTTCATAAGCAGTACCTGTTAAGCCACTGTTCAACTCTGTTAAGCAGTATCTATTTTAAACTCATGACTGTGTTTACTGCCCGTCCCCAGTATGTATAGATTTTATTTGTTGAGATTTTCATAACTGTGCTTACTCCTCAGCTGTGTCATGTCCGCTATGCCCTTGCCATCTTTTAGTTTAGATTTCTTAGTTTAGTAGCATAGTATTAGACTTGGACATCACACATTACTTAAGGATCTGTGTTTAATATGTATGGATTTGTATGTCTAGATAAATTAATGTAGGGGTGTGTGTGTGTGTGTGTGTGTGTGTGTGTGTGTGTGTGTGTGTGTGAATGTAGGGGTGTGTGTGTGTGTGTGTGTGTGTGTGTGTGTGTGTGTGTGTGTGTGTGTGTGTGTGTGTGTGCGAGCCAGAAGAAAATTTTCTGCCATCGACAGACAATAAAGTTATATTGAATTGAATTGAATATTGAATTGAACTCTATGTGAAACGAGGATGAATGGCCCCGTCCCGTAACGTATTTATTGTCTGGAGAAACGTCACAGTCTTGTTTTTGAAAACTGAAACTTGCTGCTGCGCGCAGCAAAATCTGCCCCATCCCATAACGTTGTTTCTATATACAGGAACAACAACAACAAAAAAGTAGAAGAACAAAGGGTGCAAAGAGTTTATCACAAACGACAAACCAGATTCGGCAGCTGAGGATCGACACGCTTCAACAACTGTCCTGACATCTCTCTCTCTCTCTCTCTCTCTGACGAATGGAACAATTGCTCTTTGCGTGTGGCGAGGGCGGAACGGAGCAGCCGCTGCCTATCCGACCACTTTTTGAAGTTGTTTAACTTTGATGGAAGTCGAAGTGTCTGTTAGGGGAAAAAAGGGTTACACCATTTATCTTTCGGGTGGTCTGGTGCTAAACGATCGTGACTGAGTCGGACGGAGGAAGAAGTGGGATGCTGGGGGACGATGGGGAAGAGAGAGAGAGAGAGAGAGAGAGGATTTTAGGGATGGCAACCTACCCTATAAACTACCCTTACACTCATCCGTATTGACTTTCACAGTACGTTACAATGCTGCCCTTGCAACACAGTATAAAACCCCAGAAGTGCCACTTGCTCTTATGCCGTGTCTACAAACTGTATAAATTCCAGGAAAATCTGCTGACAGTTCAAAACTGCGACGTTCACCTACCGGGTCTTCCTCCATATCTGTCTGCTTCAACAACTGCTTACCACCCGTCTCGCACGCTTCACTCCTCCGCCGAAAAGCGTCTTAAAATTCCCCAAAGAAACATGAAGAGCGTTCGAGAGCGGTCCTTCGTGTGTGTGTGTGTGTGTGTGTGTGTGTGTGTGTGTGTGTGTGTGTTTCAGCCCCACATGTCTCGAACTTGCTGCGAACCGCTGAGCAAGGGGATTCGGTCTGGTGGTTAAGCTATCCGACTTCGATTCCCTGGTGGACAGGACTTTGGATGGATTTTTCCTTTATAAATCGAGTCAAAATCACGTGCAGACTTAGTTCACGGTGCCTGTCCCTCCCTCGTCTACACACGCACGCACAAATATTGAATGTGCAAGTTAAAATTCCCGCGTCCATCTTTCGAAAAAGAGTAGGTGAATTCGAATCCCCGAGCATTGAGAGAGAGAGAGAGAGAGAGAGAGACTTGACCATGAAAACCAACACAAAACTTCAGTCTCCTACCTCGAACGCCCATGTGACACGAACAGGATCACTGAAACGTTGCACGATAGTCCAGGCGATAAACTCTCTTCGGGCAAACCTTCCATGGAACTTTCAGAACGGCTAATTATGGATTTTTGTCGGTTGAATCGGGACCACAAGGCGCAGCCATCTTGAAGGAAGTGATCACATGAAAAATTTGAATCGTCTGCGAAAGAATACGGAACTATGCTTGATTAACTCTCACAAATAAATGTTGAGCTGTCTTCTGTGAGGACAGGTTTGTAAATAAATCTCACAGCTTGAGCACCTTGCAGAGTGAGGATTGTTCACGTCATTTTCCGGAGCAAACTTTGTAAAAACATATTTGGGGTTTAAATATAACTTCAGATTGGTATCACTTGTAGCGGTCTCCGTAGCGCAGTGGTTAGCGCTCTGGACAGGTGATCCGAAGGTCATGGGTTCGAGCCGCGTCACAGCCGGAGATGGATGATCACCAGAGGATTTGTCTTTGCCAGAAATAAAGTGGTGAGTACTTAGGTAAGCTGCCCCCTCCCTCCCATGCCATGACCCCCAACCCCCCCCCCTCCCTCCCATGCCTAGCCATGACCCCCAACCCCCCCCCCCCCCTCCCGTCAAACACACCCCAGATAAAATTCGGGACGTCTGCCCAGTGGTATAGTTAAACCAGAGGGGTTTGCCCACGGGTAGAATAAAACTAGAGGGGTTTGGTCGGGGATAGAATAACAGAAGTGGGGTTTGCTCGGGGGTAGAGGACCAGAAGGAGGGTTTGCTTGGGGTTAGAATAAAACCAGGCAATGTCGGTCGTCAAAGGAAATAGAGCATGAGGCAATTGCCCACGGGCAGAATAAACACACAGGGATTTTACCCTAAACTGCGATGAAAATACGGGGTGCCTTTTTTAAAAATTATTTTTAAACACAGATTACATATTCAGACTAAACAGTTGGAGGAGAGAGAGAGGGAAAAAAGGTCGTGTTGTGCTGGGACATGCCAGTGCACTTCCAGCGCTGACACTCACACGCCGCTCAATATGCAAACTCCAAAACTACACCACGCGTCTGTGAGTAAACCAAGAAACCGAGACTATTCAATTTTGTTTGCGTTATGTTCAGGATGGAATGCATTTTGAATTTCGTTTTAAAAACATTTTCCTAACTATTACCGAATTTGAGATATTTTGAATTAAATGGTGGTAGATTACTTTATTCCGTGAGTATTTTGCCCCAGCTGGGATTCGAACTCACGACCCGAGCATTGGAAGTCCAAAGCTCTACCGTTCGGCCACCCCGGCTCCCCCAACGCAACTCTAAATTTTCCTTACTTGATACTGACAAGTGTAACTGTGACCTTATTGCTACACCCGTGGGGGAGCCGGCGTGGCCGAATGGTAGGGCGTTGGACTTCCAATGCTCGGGTCGTGAGTTCGTATCCCGGCCGGGGCCAAATATGTGTGATGGCTTTTTCATCGTTGCCCCGTCCTTGACATCACCCGTACGCGGTAGAAAAGGACGTTAAACCCCCAAACACCCACCCACCCTGCTACACCCGTCGTCGTCGTCGGTTTGAGCTTTACGTGCTATGGCTTGTCAGCCCTTAAGGACAAGTTTTTCCTGGCGTGTGTCATCGACTGCTTGGCTTTGCGGGTGACTTGTTGGGTGGATATGGGCTGTTTTGCTTTGCTTTGGGCATCGTCAGAGGTTGTCTGCTAGGGGTTCAAGCGCCTGTCTGGATTGTTCCTCAATGCCTCGGTCGTTGCTACACCCGAAACTGCAAGATGGTTCTTAAAACTCTCAATACGTCTGTCAGGTATACAACAACGCTGTGGGCAAACTTTCCCTAGAATGCGATTAGTCCGTGTATTAGAATCAGTCACTTGGGACACAATATAGCATCTGAAACCTTTGTGGTGATTCGGGTTGTCGTACATGTTGTTCTACGTACATAGAAGTGTACCGCGTACTGAGCAGACGACGTTATTTGGTTGCGGATCGAAGACCAGGGCCCGCATGTTAAAGTCGCGGTTAGGGAGTTTAGCCCCGGGTTAGAGTCTAACCACGAACTAAACTAGGTCTAGGGTTAAATTTTCTGTTGTTTTTTTGTTTTAAACCAGGAAGCGGGTCCTTTCCAGCAAGGTGCCTATGCCGTTATAGAAGGATTTTTGTCTATCTTTCTCCGCTTCCTTTTTTATTTAATTTTGTTTTGGGGTTTCTTTTGTCCTAGTGTGGGTTAGGCCCGTAGCCGTGGGTTAAATTAATCTCGAGTTTTAAATACGGGCCCAGCTGGACAGCGCTGAATGGTGGCGGGTGGGGAGTGGGTGGGTGTTTGGGGGTTTAACGTCCTTTTCCACCACATAGGGTGATATCAAAGACGGGGCAACGATGAAAAAGCCAGCACAAATATTTGGCCCCAGCCGGGATCGAACTCACGACCCGCTGAATGGTGGCTGTTTTACCAGCTTGGTCGTATCGACGTGTGGGACAGGTATAAAAGCGTTAGGCCAACGACGGTCATATTTCTCCGCAAAATCACCAGAAATAGTCGCAATGGCCAAAAGGAACAGCTAATCATTTGGCAAACAGTCTTAGAGCTTTATAAACGGCAGTTTTTCCCCTCAGAACTTATTACGATCATACAGATTTTAAATTTTGACATTTACGAGTGTTGTACACGTGAAGGAAGGTTTTCGGGGCTTTGGCCTGTAGAGAGCTGTATTCCCTGACCGAAAAATTCACATTTGTGTGCGCAAAAGCCCGACACAACAACTTCATATTAAGAGGCCTTTAAAAACGAGGGACACTTCCTGAGCGCCTTCACTCAGCAGCTGGCAATGTTCATGCCAGCACAGTTTTGGATGTGCGTCGTATCTTTTGGAGCGGCAAAAGTATTTGGGCTGACGCAAGCCATCATCTTGAGGACTGCTTTCAAACTGAAGCTGGTGTCGAGACTTTGTTGTTCCATGATGAGAGTAATTTTACGTTCTTCTGTGTCAGTTTTTTTTTTCTCTCTCCAAGGAACAGTTTCTTCACGTGAACAATTCTCGTGCACATTCTCGTGCTTGCATCGCTGTGTACTCTGCGGACGAAACCTACACTAGCGTGCGCGAATATGCATAAGTACTGGATCCCTTTCAAGAAAGGGTGGGGTGGGTGTTTGAGGGCTTAACATCCTTTTCCCATCACGTATAGAGGTGATATCCAACACGAGGCAACGAGGGGATAAAAAGGCCAATACAAATATCTGGCCCCAGCCGAGATTCGAACTCACGACCCAAGCATTGAAAGTCCAAAGCTCTATCATTCGGCTGCCCCATTCAACAAAGATTTAGATCCAAGCAATCGAATCCAATCTTATGATCAGGGGCCACGAGGCATGGATGGAGACTAGGACGTAAACGTCCGAGACCAGCTTGACTTTGCTGAGACTAAAGGATATGTACGAGATGTATAAACGAAGACTAGGGCAAATCTGCAACTATTTCCCTGCATGCATTGCAAGTGCACGCTGATGATCGCCCCGAGTTGATAAGTCAGAGACTAAAGATAAAACTCAGACTCGTCCGGTCTCTTTCATGGATCAGACTCCAGAATACTAAAATAAAATATATCGAATGGAATGGAATGAAATGAATTTTTTTTTTAAAAAGGAATTGAATTTTTTTTATATGCGACTTTGTCGATTTCTCAAAAACAAATATTGTGTCAAACTCGCAATTGTAAATATTCTTCAGCGTTTTGTTTGTATGCTAGACAAGCTGGGTGTTATTTTAAGTATGGAAGAAAAAAAAACAAAAAAAAACAAACGAACAAAGAAACAAAAAAATGCTTTGAACGTTCCCAGAGGCGTACGCCAACACTGAGCTGGTCGAGAGATAGTCATGGTTTCCCCTCTCCTTCCCCGAACACTCATGGGTTAGCCCGGACTCGTCGAGAGAATGAGCTTTTTACTGGGAGCCGGGCCAACGAAGTGGATAATTCTGTACCTTTCGCGGCCAGTGATTCCTGTAGGTGGAGATGAAAGATTTTCCTAAGCTCTGTGAAATCATCACCAAACCAGCACAAAGCACAACAGAAAATAAAAGCCTGTCGCTGATTATCATGTCCCTGGGGCTGGGGGATAACGCATTGTCGATTTGTCTTCGTCTGTATAATGGACCTTGTTGGCGACAACACGGCACAAGAGTTATAGTTTGCTGTTTTCGTGAGGTGTTATGCAGATATGTACATACTTATGGTATTTTGGGGGGACTGAGGTGAATGACGCCTCATACACGCGATGGGGATTGGAGGGTGGGTGGAGGAGGGGGTGGGGGTGGGGGAGGAGAGGTTACTTCATGGCTACAGAGAGAGAGAGAGAGAGAGACAGACAGACAGACAGAGACACAGAGACAGACAAAGACAGACAGAAAGTCAGAGAGAGAGAGAGACAGACAGAGAGACAGACAGACAGACAGACAGACAGACAGAGAGCGAGAGATAGACAGAGAGAGAGAGAGAGAGAGAGAGAGATGACTGACAGACAGAGACAGAGACAGACAGAGGCACAGTGAGATACAAGGACGGAGAAAGTAACCGTCAAAACAACAGGGACACAAATAAAGACAAACTATCAAAATAGGAACTTTAGAAAAAAATCGATACATCAATATTTCGAAATCGCAAATTTCCAAGGCCGCTCCTGGTTTTTTGGTTTTTTTTAAGCGTCCATATTGTTGTCACGTTTTCCGTTGGCGGTTGAGTTACAAACACACAGGCGACTAAATTTGTGTCCGCCTTCTTCTCTCTCTTTTTTGTGTGCTTCTGTATTCTTCGTTTTCTTCTTCTTCTTCTTCTTCTTCTTCTTTTTTTCTTCTTGTTGCACTTCTTGTCTTTTTCCGCAAACGTCTGGCTTCTCACGTGTTTCCAAAAGGTCATCAGGACGGGGAACTGAAAGGAAAGAGGACAGGAAAGAACAAACACAAAAATCCGAACACTCGTGCTGGCTCCAAAAAATGAACTTTGCTTTGCTTTGCGCAAGAAATCAGCTGTGAGGCAGTTCACATATAAATCATTTCTTAGTTGTTGCGTCTGCAGCATTGAAAAGTAAACTGCAGACAACCACAACAAAGGCAGAATAAAGGCTATGCTTAAATTACAAATTGAAACGAGGGTGGGTGGGTGTTTGGGAGTTTAACTTCCTTTTCTACCACATACGGGTGATATCAAAGACGGGGCAACGATGAAAAAGCCGGTACAATATCTGGCCCCAGCCGGGGTTGGAACTCACGACCCGAGCATTGGAAGTCCAACGCTCTACCATTCGGCCACCCCGGCTCCCCACAAATTTAAACGAACAGAGAAACAAACACACAAACAAACAAAACAACAACAACAACAACAAAAACACGTGAACCCGTGCTTGTTGTACAGGATGAACTTTTGCACAGGAAATGCGCTAGGGCAGTTCACGTGTCACTTTATCTGGCCTACTACCTTCAGGTCAAGCGGGAGCCGGGGTGGCCGAATGGTAGAGCGATGAACTCTCAATGCTCGGGTCGTGAGTTCGTACCCCGGCTGGGGCCAACTATTTGTACTGGCTTTTTCATCGTTGCCCCGTCTTTGATATCACCCATATGTGGTGGAAAAGGACGTTAAACCCCCAAACACCCACCCACCCCTTCAGGCCAAGGGCAGATAACATTAGACTAGGATCTGAAAAGCACTTATCTCTTGAGAGTCCAAGCCCGACCACCTTCTGCCCACTATATGATAAGACTGGTTAAAAAGAACAAAGCCACTGCACACCAGTAGGGGCCACTTCAAACCACTATTACGCAAAGTGTGGGCCTTACCCGCTGGGTAAATTACGTAATAGTGGTTTGAAGTGGCTTCTAGTGATCTGAAGATTTTAAGTAAAATAGTGATTTTTACATGGGCTTTAAAGGCCGTTCTTAACCGGGCGAACCACCAGTCTGGCGAACTTGTTCGGCGAACTGTGTATTGTATACGAACAGGGCAAGCGCGCACACGTACGTAGTTCCAGAGGTTCGGCCGGACTAGTTCTCTTTCTTAACCGACTGTTAATGATATGCATACGTCATCGCCGGCCTGAACCGCAGGCGGACTCGGAAGATGAGACAATCGTAAACAACCAAAATGGCCGCCTTCGTAGATCGAGACGACCAGGCATTTGCGGTAGTTATCGTTTTGAGTGAACTCTTGGAAGCCGAGGGAGAGGACAAAAGAGGAAAAGAGCGCAAGAGAGGGAAATGTGAAGTGAGTCGATAGCCGCCATGCCGTCCGCCATTTTCCTCAACTTTGTACATGCGCACAACAGCTCTCCCCGAGCAACCAATCAGAGCGCAGGATCGGCCAAAGGATCGCGAGGGTTCCCACAACACGGTGTGCAGACCTCGAACCTAGTTCGGCGAACCTTTCGAACCAGGGTTTGCGCACAAGTATTTGGTCGGTTAAGAAACAACGTGCGCGAATCTAGTTCGCCGTACTCCTCGAACCTAGTTCGCGAACCAAAAGTTCGCCCGGTTAAGAACGGCCTTTAGGAGTTACAGACACTTTCACCATCAGACAGTAGGACGGAGCCCTGCCTTGGTAAAGAGTAAAGGGCATTTCAGATCGTATTCCGCGGCACAAGGACTCACATGATTAACACAGGCGCCGAGGTACACAAAAGGGAGCGAATGCGGTGGGTGTGGATTTCCTGCGGAAAGTAATCGTAATCCTCTCCTGTGTAATTATTTCAAAAAGCTCCGGTTGAAAAGACTTGCATATCGCTCTCCCCGTTTCTTCACAATTATTCGTCCAAGTGAACACAAGGGGATGGGCGGCAACTCTTCCAGTTTTAGTTTTCCCGTCTGGCGCGTAGCCCCGCTGGCGTAGAGGTAAAAACTGGGTCAGTAGTGCCACGTGCAAAACTGACAGGGCAGATTTTTAAACATAACTTCTATTGCTTTTTTTTTTTTTTTTTTTTCCCCGCTGCCTCAACTCTCTGCCAAGTCCTCAGGTCTTGAGTGGAATCCACGGAGGACTCGAAGCCGGGGCATTTTTGTTTTGAATATGCATGATGATTAGGATGAGGGTGATGCTATGATGATTCTTTGGAGGTCCGTGTGGTTTGAAACTGCGTGACAGGGTCACATTTGGCGCTTCCTGTCATAAATATCCCGGCGTTAACCAGAAAACCCTTTGCAGAAAAGTCACCAGAAATACTGCTATTTAGTCATTTCTGTTGGTTTTTGGGTTTTGTTTTGTTTTTGTTTTTTGTTTTCTTCAGAAAAACAGAAATGCGCCATTTTTCATGCAGAAAACCAATCTGTTCTTCTGTGTTATTTTTCTACAGAAAAACAGTATTTCTACAGAAAGTGCCATTTTCTCTATTCTTGATTTTTCTGAAAAAAAAAACACAAAAAAACCCACTTTTTTCCGCAGGAAAGCGCCATTTTTCGGCAACCCTCACCCCCCCCCCCCCCCCCCCAAAAAAAAAAAAAAAAAAAAAACCCCAAAATTTTCTTCTTCTTCTTTTTGAAAAAGAAAAAATCTGCAAAAACAGCAGGATTGTCGGCCTTTTCTGCAGAAAGTCTGCCATTTTGTCATCTTTCGCCAATGAGAGATGCCTTCTTCTCGTACATCCCGTTTTCATTTGCACACCTTCGAGTCACGTTGCCTCCCCCCCCCCCCCCCCCCCCCCCGCCCCCGTGGTAATGAGACTATATGGTATGCTGATACCAATAAGGTGGGCCTTTGAAGAAGGAAAGGCGAAGCACAGGTTAATAACAGCTGACAAAATGAATGGAGAACGGAATATGAGATCACAAACACCAACCGCCTACACACCTTCCCGGTAACGAGAGTGATCAGAGTCGCTGAAACAAAACCAATACTCTACGAACATTTTATCACCAACCCATCAATGTTTACCCCCCCCCCCCCCCCTACTAGAACTCCACCATTCCCTCCCGCCCCTCATCGTTCTCCGAAAACGGAAAGACAAAACTCCGTCAACTGCATATTAGCCTTTCTTCAAGAATTGATTGAAGGCAGCTCATTTTGAAAAAAACAAAAACAAAAAAAACCCTCCTGTCATTTACTAGGATTTTTTTTCACCTCTAAACTGGGTCAGGAATAGGATGAATTGTGCTATTTGAGGGATGGGGTTGGGGGGTGGGGTGGGGGTGGGGTGGGGTGGGGGTGAGCATGCATCTAGGAAAGTGTTTTACGTAAAATGGATCATGTCGCTACCACACCCCCACCCCTCCTCTACCGGATTTTCTCTGAGGAACTCTGACCGAATGGCAGACATGACAATTTTTTTTTTTAAATATACAATTGAATGATAGTAGAAAAAAAAGGTTTATATACTGTGGGTTTACGTCACACGACAACCGATTTTCTGACACCCAACTGACACTCAAACCGTGTTTCGTGACCAATATGTCTTCATTTTCTGCCCTTTCTCAGTCTCCTTTGACAGTAGCAATGTTCAGAAAAAAACCGCAGCCAGTATTTTGAGAGGTCAATGAGAGTTTCTGAAAATCGTACGAAACCGGTTTGGAACACACTTGACATATGATTCCGCATTGGTGAGATGTATTTTGTGTCCAGGGTTAAAATCCCGATTTTTTAAAAGTGTCTATGTTCGTAATGAGCTCTGAGAAAACAACAACAACAACAACAACAACAACACACCACAACACAAAACTGCGGCTTATAAAGCTCTAAGGATGTTAGCCAAACGAACAGATGTTCCTTTTGGCCACTGTGACAATTTTTGTGACTTGACGGCTTCTGATAACAGAGAAATCATAATCATACCCTAACCAGAGTCACCACAATGGTTTCAGATTCTATTTTGTTGGGGTGGGTGTTTGGGGGGTTTAAAGTCTTTTTCCACCACATACGGGTGATATCAAAGACGGGGCAACGATGAAAAAGCCAGCACAAATATTCGGCCCCAGCCGGGATACGAACTCAAGACCCGAGAACTGGAAGTCCAACGCTGTACCATTCGGCCACCCCGGCTCCCCCGATTCTATTTTGTGTCCCAGGAAATTGATTCTGATGCACGGAAGAAGCGCATTCGATGGAAAGTTTTCCTTTTCCAAAGCCTTGCTGTATGCCTGATAAACGTATCGAGACTTTAAGAGTTTTAGGGTGAACTTTACTTAGGCCCCTGGTTCCACGTGGAGCATAGGCCATCGACAACCCTTCGCCATAGCACTCTGTTCTGGGCTATTCTTGCCACTCCAGTCCAGTTGGTCCCCTGCTTACATAGCCCTGCCTCAGTGTCCCGCCTCCAGCTGTTGCGAGGCCGGCCTCTCTTCCTTTTCCTCTGCGGGTTCCATGTCAGGGCTTGGCGTGTGGTGCTGGATGTTGGCTTCCTGAGGGTGTGTCCAATCCAGCCCAACTTCCTCCGCAGGATCTGCTTGGCCACTGGTTCCTGCCCCGCTCGCTCCTACAGCTCAACGGGGTGAAGCTTGTTGTCAAAAACTGGAACTGACCCAACAGCAAGCCCCTCGCCGCCACACAAATGTCAAGGTTTGAAATTTGAAGGAGTCAGCCACAGGGCTTGCGACGGACGGGGTCAGCCACCGAGCAGGAAATTTTGAATTTTCGCTGGTTCGCAGAGCCTGTAGAAAGCATTCAGGGCTCGCATGTAAAAGTCGGGGTTAGGGAGTTTAGCCCCGGGTCAAAGTCTAACCTCGAACTAAACTAGCTCTTGGGTTACATTTTCTGTTTTTTGTTTTTGTTTTTTGTTGTTGTTTTAAATCAGGAAGCGGGTCCATTCCACTAAGGTGCCTATGCCGTTATAGAAGGATTTTTGTCTTTCTTTCTTTGCTTCCCTTTTTATTTGATTTTGTTCTGGGGTTTCTTTTGCCCTAGTCCGGGTTAGGCCCGTAGCCGTGGGTGAAATTGACCTCATGTTCTACATACGGGCCCAGCGCTCTACTAATCATTAAAGTCTCTATGTTCCTAACGCCGCTGAGATGTAAAACTGCCGCTTTCAAAGCTCTAGGATTGTTTGCCGGATCATTTGGCCATTGTGACCGTTTTCGTGACTTTTGTGGCTTCTAGTATTAGAGAAATACGACTTTCTTTGAGCCTATGCTGCCATTCCTAACAGAGTGGGACTCGACAAAGCTTCTTAAAATAGCCACCAATCAGCGCTGTCTAGCTGGCCCTCACTCCGCAACTAAATAACGTCATCTGCTCAATAGTATTGTATAGGCGCTTTACCCAGTTTCATGAATGGGCTCAAAGCGCCGCGAACTGAACCCAACACGTACGCTCACGTGAATCACACGCATTCTCTCACACACTGGACATAAACACATTACAATCACGTGGTGCGAAGGGTCAGCTCAGCTATTTAAATTTCGGAATTTTAGAATTGCGCTTATTGTTTTCAAAGTTGGTAGGCTGAACATTTCCAAACACTTCTGGAACAACTGATACGCAACTTTTAAAAGCGCCAGCCAGTCACTACAATGGTGTCAGATACTATATTGTGACCCAAATGACTGATCCTTACACATGGATTCAGCGTACTCGATGAAGAGTTTTCCACGCTCTGTCGTATGCCTGTCGTACGTATTGGGACTTTACGCACTGGCGCACCCACAAGCGAAACGGTTGCAAAATACAAAATGGCGTCTGTGAAGCGGAGTAAACTGAAAAAAACAACAAAAAAAACGCGTTAAAATTATGGGTTCTGTTTCACAACAAAATTGGTATTATCAACTCAAGGACGTTGCAAACCCGGATGTCGTGAAGGCGTTCTGTGCCTCGCGGGTAACTTTGAATTATTACACTTCGCTGTAAACATTTCGATTTCCAGACATTTCCATTCACGGAAACAATCCGCCAATGATGTGGCGGTGTTAGGGTAGTTATCTGTGTGTGCGTAGGCGTGTGCATGTTACCCTCGAGCGCAGCGGGATCTTGGAACGAACCTTAATTAAGTGCGCTGCGAGGTATGTGCAGTGGGTTGTGTGTGTGTGTGTGTGTGTGTGTGTGTGTGTGTGTGTGTGTGTGTGGATAAGAATTTTTTTTTTTTTATTGAAGCGAATCATTAATTTTGTGTGTGTGTGTGTGTGTGTGTGTGTGTGTGTGTGTGTGTGTGTGTGTGTGTGTGTGTGTGTGTGTGGATAAGGATTTTTTTTTTATTGAAGCGAATCATTAATTGTGTGTGTGTGTGTGTGTGTGTGTGTGTGTGCGTGCGTGCGCGCGTGCGTGCGTGCGTGCGTGCGTGCGTGTGTGTGTGCGTGTGTGTGTGTGTGTGTGTGTGTGTGTGTGTGTGTGTGTGTGTGTGTGTGTTGTAAACTGTTGCAGAATCTAATTCAGTATGAATATGTACCGACACACTATCAGCGCCGTGAAGACGACACCGCACCTCACATCAGTGTCTTGCTAAGTGGGTGGGGGTGGGTGTTTGGGCGTTTAACGTCCTTTTCCACCAGGTACAGGTGATATCAAAGACGGGGCAACGAGAAAGGAGCCAGCACAAATATTTGGCCCCAGCCAGGATTCGAACTCGGGACCTGAGCCTTGCACTCCAACGCTCTACCATTCGGCTATCTCGGCTCCCTGTCTTGATAAGCGGAATTGACACTGCATCGCTCCCATCTCTGTGCGGGGAGCCAGGGTGGCCGAATGGTAGAGCGTTGGACTTCTAATGCTCGGGTCGTGAGTTCGTATCCCGGCTGAGGCCGAATATTTGTGCTGGCTTTTTCATCGTTGCCCCGGCTGTGATATCACCCGTATGTGGTGGCAAAGGACGTTAAACCCCCAAACCCCCACCCCACCCACCTCTCCCATCTCTGTGCGGTTGTAAACTTATGCTGGAAGACCCCAAGCCATTATGTAGTGCGGCATCTCCTGACTACCTCCCCTGCGGTGACTTTCGGTTAATACGAAAACAAACAAGATCGCGCCTGGCCCATTTCTTTGTCGAGTCCTTGACACAGATACCCGCCATCGAGACAAAGTAAACAACAGTCCCCTGTCCGTTATGGAGCTGTCTCCATATTTGGCGCGACCTAGTTCGCCGATGGGGGAGTCGGTGGCTCAGCGGTTTCAGCGTTGGATTCGAGATCGAAAGGTCTTGAGTTCGAATCCCGATAGGGTCCAAATTTGTACAGGCCTTTTTCACGTTGCCCCGCTTCCGCTGACTGTGAACTGGATCAGTTTGTGTAATTTGTCCATTATAGTCAAGGAAACATAAAGTGTGGCCGACCTGGCAGTCTGATGGATTGAATAAGTGTTCAGGTGGACAGGTCAGTTAGGGTAGCTAACCCCCCTCGCCATAACCTGCTTCTAAGGGCCGTCTCCAGTCACCTCGTTGTGTTGTGGACGTTAAACCCCATCTAACCAACCAACCATTACTAATCGTGTCTTTTCCTTCTGTCTGCTTTGACGGATTTTGTGACAATTAAAACCGATCCAATTTAAACGTTAGATTCAAAAAATACTTTGAATGAATGAATGAATGAGTTCATAAATAACTAAATAAATCAGTTGATTTTTTTATTATCTGTCTCGCACGGTAGTTGGTTGAACTGGAAATCTTATCCCACACTGACAAGTGCGTAAGAGTCACAATCATGTACAATTTATTACAGCCTGAAAATGCGGCCAGGGATCAACATGCTACAGGAAAACCCTATCGAAGGGAGACAAATGACTACTCTGTCTCCGGAATTTACGTCCCTTCGAATTTCATGGGCTGCATTTTGGGCACAGAAAGAAGTGGTTTGTGTCTGTGGGTGACAGGAAGATCCTGACCTTGTTCTAGTTTCCTGACGCTTTCTAGACCTATGCAGGTGCCCCCCCCCCCCCCCCCCCCCGTCCCCTTTACAAAGATGACTGTGCGGAGACAACAACCCCCCCCCCCCCCCCCCCCCCCAAGAAACCAATGTCCCCGTTTGAACTCACCTACTTTTTCGATCTCGGCTGAACCCTACTTAGTTGATGGCATCCTAAGGTGCCATCTGTTCACTACGTGCAATGCACACCAGTGTTAGTAGCAGTAGTAGTAGTAGTAGTAGTAGTAGCAGTAGTAGTAGTAGTAGTAGCAGTAGCAGTTGTTGTTGTTGTAGTTGTTGTAATCGTTGTAGCAGTAGTAGTAGCTGTAGTAGTGGTAGTTGCAGTAGTAGTTATTGTAGTAGTTGCTGTTATAATAGAAATAGCAGTGGTGGTAGTAGTAGCTGTAGTAATGGCGGTAATAGTTGTAGCTGTAGTAGTAGCTGTAGTAATGGCGGTAATAGTTGTAGCTGTAGTAGGAGATGTAGTAGTAGTTGTTGTAGCAATAGCAGTAGCAGCAGCAAAAGCTGTAGTGGCATTAGTAGTTGTAGTAGTAGTAGCTGTAGTAGCAGTTGTTCTTGTTGTAGGGCTCTGACTCTTAAAGGTCTCAAATCTCAACAAAAAAAAAAGCCGCAAACATTGTTGGGTTGTTGTTTGTTTTATAAACTGCGACTTCTGCGACTGTGTATAATGGTTGCAGAGTTTTCAGCACTTCAGGGTTTGTTTTCATTTGACTTCATTGTGCGTTTGGTCAGTAAGCGAGACAAATCGCTACAGCGTCTAGCGGGTGTTGTGTGCTGTACGAGAAGACTAGCCACTGCGATCTTTCTCGCTCAATGTCAAAACGCAAACTGAGCTGTGAAATCAGGCTGCCCTTGGTTTGTATAGGAGTTTCAGGGACGCTGAAAACTCTGTAACTGTGACAGAGTTGACTGTGCATTTTGCACGGTTGGATGTATTTTCTTTACCGCAGTGTTAGTCGCTTTTTGTTGCGATTGCAGACCTTTAACTGAACACACAAACCGCCAACAAGCAGGCCAACCTTGGCGTCGTGTATCTCGGGCACACTCAGCACGTCGATGGTATTGTGGGGGCCGCAGCTGAGGCTGGTGAATTAACGCTTTGTGCCCATCCTAGCTTACTTCCAGGGTGAGTTGTGATCAGCCTACAGAGCCCTGGGCGGCCTCACTTATCAGCACCTGCGGCTGGCTTGTTTTCTGTGTAGTTTCAGTTTTACACTGCCAGCCGGTACGGAGGAAAATCCCCCGGGGTTTTAAAAAAAAAAAAAAACCGAAAAAAAAACAAACCCCAAAGACGAAACAACAATAACACCGGCCACAAGAGCACCACTTGAAAAAAGTAAATAAACTTGAGAAAAATAAAACAACGCGCGTTAAAAAGAAAAGAACTTTTAAAAATATGATAAATCTCAGTGGGTTTGTTGGTGGTGGTGTTGTTTTTTTTTTTTTTTTTTTTTTTTTTTGGGGGGGGGGGGTTGGGGGGGGGGAGGTGTTGTTCTTTCAAGAGGACTTGTGGTTGGAGATGTCGTGTGTGTGTGTGTGTGTGTGTGTGTGTGTGTGTGTGTGTGTGTGTGTGTGTGTGTGTGTGTGTGTGTGTGTGTGCGTGCGTGCGCGTATGTGTGCGCGTAAGAGACCCCTAGTAAATAGTAAAATAGTCATTCTTACAAAAACGTGTTCTGCCAAACGTAATCCAACTGCTGAAGAGAAGCAACTCTTCCCTGTTTCGCCTTTGGTGTGCATGGTTCTGGGCCTTGTTGTAGGCTTCGCTCTTACAGAGCTGAAAGTGGGCCACCTGCTTCCTTGCATTTGGGGTTAAAAAAAATAAAAATCTCAGAACTCGTTTTATTGACAGCGTATTGTAATTTCGCCTACTGTGTCGTTAAATGTATGCATTTTCACTGGTAAGTTGCGTTCATTTTTCCGTGTAGAGCCTCTTAAAAAGTGTTCTGTGAATTGAACACCTTTAAAAAAATTGAGACACCCAAATGAATCTATTAAACGATAAGACTTTGTCCTGTTGTTGCACACGAACACATACGCTTCCAGAGAGAGAGAGAGAGAGAGAGAGAGAGACACACACACACACAAACACCACACACACACACACACACACACGTGTCAATATCAATACCTTTTGTTTATTTTTACCTGCACCTGGCAGTTGTAAGTACAATTCCATTATCCCGTCATTAACAGAATGCACTGCACTATGTTACAACCGGTCACATTTGTAATAATATCGTGAGACACAATCATATAGATGAACGTGTGTTTGTGCCTGCGGTCAACCGCCATGCAACAGTGAACCTTAGAAACACCACGGAAATATTCCGTGACAGAGTGTTAACCACTGAACAAATCAAGAGGACACCAGGTGGAGTGTCTAAAGGGAACTGAGATTTGATAAGCTTCACTTCGCATTTTACTTTCTGGAATCGGATGCACATTTTCACTTATCAATATTACATCAAAGCAGCCAAAGAAACTAGTATAAAGTGTGAGGTTTGTTTCGCGTGAGAGTATCCGGGTACATGGTAAGTAGAGTTTATATCACTGTGGTATACCACCAGTGGCAATTTTCGGTCTCTGCCATCATTGTACAAATACAAATAAAGTTAAAAAAGTTTAAAAAAAAAGCGAAAAGGTGACCACATCAAAGCATCCATGGCACCTTGGAAATCTAAACCCCATATTGTTAACACAACTCACACCAAGTAAGTCTGGGGTTGCGCACGAGTGGCTCCCCCCCCCCCCCAAAAAAAAAAAAAAAAGGTCTGCATGGATGTAAGTCTGGCTTAGTTGGATTGTTGTACTTTGATTACACTCGTGTTTGCTGCAGAAAGAACCGTGAAGGAACCCTTAATCATGCCTGATTTTCGCATACAGGGCCAAAACCGAAAAAAAAAACCAAAAAAAAAAAAAAAAACGTGGGATACTCATGCGCGGTACGAAATGTGCTACCTACGTTCTCCATCGCCCCCCCCCCCCTCCCCCTTCTCTCCCCTCAACCCCAATGCCCCCACCCCCAAACCCCCTCCAGCACCGGGAAGGCTTCAGTTCCTTTTACACTCTCCACCTGATCACCGCTTGTCTTGCTGTCCTGGGATCTGTAGATCTAAGGTCTTCTTCCCCTTTATCAATAATAATAATAATAATAATATGAAGAAGAAAAAGTGCATTGCTTGATAAAAATAAGTACAATATATAATTTCAAGTACAGTTGTCCCCCCTGCAGTGTTCGGCGTTTCCTATTTGCATTTTGACATACATAACTTAGCTTTTTTTTTTTTTTTTACATACATAACTTAGCATTATTTACAAAAAAGGATCGGCCCCTCCAAAAATGAAAAGGCCTGTGTACATTTTCATCAAAACAGGAGAAATTCAACATGTGAACAGGCTTTAACAACACCGCCAAGACTCATAATAAGTGAAATGCGCACTGTACATAAAATCATCATCGCAGCCAAATCTCAGCAAAGTTTTCAATACCGTTACCAGACAAGACAGTCGTTCGGCTCTGATTATGGTTATAAGGGCAAGAGAAAATGGATTTGATATATGCCATTTATGAAGTCTGTAAACGAAGACAGATTGAACAAAAGCAAGGGGAAAACATGAATTCATAACAGTTGAAGGATATGCCCTATATTTTTAAACACCTTCAAAGGTTGTGGCATTTCTGAACAACAGCGCTGTCAAAAAAAGAATTATGAAGAAACTGAACAAAGATAAAATTGATCAGACATTGACGGCGCCTGTACTGCTGGCACTAAGCCAACAAAAGCGTACTCGATGACGTGGCGACCACACTGAGCACTCGAGTAGCGTAATAACAGTGGTATAATTTGAATGTTCGACCGCTCGTGAAAGTGTAAAAAAACAAAACACATTGTATCGCATTAAGAGCTGTACTGATCATCATGATAGGGTATTTCGAGCGCACAGGGGCACTCACGAGGGTGGGGTGGGTGGGTGTTTAGGGGGTTTAACGTCCTTTTCCACCACATACGGGTGATATCAAAGACGGGAGGGGCACTCACGAGCGAAACTGTTCCAAAACATAAGTTGGCTTAGCAAAGACAGAAACAGCCCGTTTTAACTGTACAGACAAGCTGAACACTGTTCGATCCAGTCAGGCTGGCATGTCGGTCACAGTTGATGTGTCCTCGACCGTGACGGACAAGTTACATTTACGGGTCCAGTTCACACAGTCAGAGGAAACAACGTTTTTGGAGAAAGCTGCCGGAAAGGTCGAAAACATAAACATGTCGTATATTGTAAACCGTGGGCAGTGTTGGCGACTAGCGATTCCAACCCTGTTGCGGGTTCGTCGATAACTCTACGCCCCTGCGACGACGGCCAAGTCGGGCTAACCGAGACCGAGCCGAGCTAAGTGATACCTAAGAAGGAAAAAAACAAACATATTCGGTGACAAGGAAAGTGGACAGTTGCGAACAACTTTGAGGTTTCCGTGTTATTTCACAGTGTGCACAGAAGCGGTGAAAACTGTCGCATTCACCAGCACAGTACATTCTCAGCCTGTTTGGGGGATATTGCCTGCATGAGTTGTTTCCCGTACATACACAGACCCGCAGCACGCTTGCATTTTGTTTTTGCGCCCTGCCACGAAAAATGCGTGCAAGTTGCGGCAAGGGAGACAACTCTTTCAGACAATACTCTCGAAACAGGCTGAGACTGTACTGTGCTGATCAATGCGACAGTTTTCACCGCTTCTGTGCACACTGTGAAATAACACGGGGACCCCAAAGTTGTTCGCAACTGTCCACTTTCCTTGTCACCGAATATTTTTTTTTTCTTCTTAGGTATCACTTAGCTCGGCTCGGTCTCGGTTAGCCCGACTTCGCCGTCGTCGCAGGGGCCTAGAGTTATCGACGGACCCGGAACAGGGTTGGTCCGAGTCATCAGGGTGGTAGTTTGTGATGGGATCAAAGATGTGACGGCTGTAAGATCAGTCCTACCGTGACGCTGCAACCGTCGTTACAAATCCCGAACGAAGTCGTTGCACGTTTTCGGTGTCGCCCGACAGGTTCGCAACGACTGAAATTATTGGTGTGGGAAATCCGAGACAACGAGAGGGGACTGTACTGTTTACTGACGGCGGCTGGTACAAATTTTCATCGGATAGCAAGATCGTAAATCATCGTTTGAAGCACTCATCTACCCGCGCGCACACAACTTTTAAACAGTAAGATGTTTTTCTTTTCAGGTTCTTCTTCGTTTCAGCTTTACTTTGTTTCTCTCTGCTGCACGCACGTGGATGCGCCACGGACAGATTTCCAACTGTGTTTTCCCAATCGTGAGCTACAACCTCTAGTCTTTAGAGTTTGTAGTATACAAACTAGCGACCAGCCAACTGTCCGCCATTTGACGAGTCAACACATCCCTTTGGGATTGTAGAACTGACTATGTCCTCATTATTGTCCAATCGTCCAATCCAACAGCATTCTGGTGTCACGTGCTGACAGGTTTGTAGCCGTTGGGGACCGTGACTGCTCTTCCAGGAGGGTAGATAACTCTGCCGTGACTGTATTTGTACTTCATCCTGCCCACGTATATGTTCTGGATTCTCTCCCTTCCTCCGTGAAACATGTCCAGCTACAAAGAGGGAAAGGAAAAAACATATGACTGAAGAGCTAAATATCTAACTAACTAACCAACTAACTAAATAAACACAAGCATATTATTCAAACGCCTGTGCAGTCACTAAACTGAGATCTGTACATCTTTACATGTAAAAGTTCATTTTTTTCTTATTAACATCACGAAACCTCCAGCGTCGATCTGGAAAGTATAATTTTCTAAAGTACGCAAGGTATGCGCAATAAAATGTCTTTTATTTTAAGAAAAAAACTTGTGTGCGTCGTATAATACTTTATCGCCGTATGATTCTGGGTGCAGACTTCACGAACATCCACTCCGTTATCTGCCGATCAGCGTGTGGTAAGATCAGCAGTTTTCATTTTCAAAAGGCTGTGTAATACATAGACATGGGTGGTATACATCAAGCTCTGCTGGCCGCTCGTTGAGTTCTTGATCAGAAAGCAGTGGGTTTAAATATCTGCCGGGGATTTTGCCTGAGGTGGAAAACTGCCGCTTTCGAAGCTCTCATGCTGTTTACCAGATACAAGGGTGTTTCGTTCGACCATTGCGACCGTTTTCGTGACTTTGTGGAGTATAATATTGGAAAAAATACGACTTTTTGAGTTTACTGTCCATTTCTGAACAGACTGGGACTAGAAAAAGCTTCTAAAAATAGCAGCCAATCAGCGCCTAGCTAGTCGTCAGTCCACAACCGAATAACGTCGTCTGCTCAGTGAATTGGTGCTTTGTTCAGAATTTACAAGAGATGAAATACTAGAGGTGTACACAGGCTGCTGTCAGCCAGAAAACACCTAGCACTCAGCAGTGCTGTATTCTAGAGTGGCTGGCTGTAAAGGGGTTAATTTCTGTTGTCTCGTTTAAATTCCCTGAGGTAGAAAGATGTGTGTGTGTGTGTGTGTGTGTGTGTGTGTGTGTGTGTGTGTGTGTGTGTGTGTGTGTGTGTGTGTGTGTGTGTGTGCTGGCCGTCCGTCATACCGTTGCATATTGTGATCAAATGGAGCGGGTGTGGAGGATGACGTCTGCGATTCTTGAATGTGATTCATGTGTGATAATCTTAAATAGCTATTTTAGATTATATCTACCTATATACCAAGACTGTTTTATGTGATCTGTAATTCACAGAAATCTCTATTTTAATTGTAGTGTTTATTTATGTATTATCTTATGTCTATTTTTTATTTGATGCGTACTATTGTTTTGTTTGTCCACCACACCCAAATGTCCCTCTGGGACAATAAAGATGTATTGATTGCCATTTCGCCAACGCTTCTCACCTCATTGACGTCCTTGCCAGAGCGGTGACTGGAGGACTTGCTCTTGAGGCTTGTGAAAGACACAGAGGACGAGGAGTGAGTCTCCAGACTGCGTCTCCGCAGCATGGCCTGGGCCAGTCCGGCAGCCAGCCGCTGTTTGAAGAGCCGCGTGGTCAGTGTGTAGAGAAGCGGGTTGAGTGCGCAGTTCACCGGCAGGATGAAGATCACGACCCAGGCGTACAGGCTCCCGCTGATGCCCACTCCTGTTAAATTGAAGAAAACAACGATTGCAGAAAATTATTGTAGGCGTAAGGACACAAATTGAGCGTGAAGTCAAGTGCAGTGTTTGTATCGCCAGTGTGCTAGTTTGCAGTGGTTTTGATTGTCATGTAAAAAAGCGTGATTTTCGTGATTTTTGTATGTAGTAGGGCAAGGTGCATGCCAGGGGGCCGCAACAAAGAGGCAAGCTGCCAGTGAAGCTGGGACGTTTTGCGCACAGGTCGGGCACAAGTGACATGAGACATTTGAGAAAATGGCTGGTAAAAGTGTGACATGGGAAATTTGCCAGTACCGCGTGATAGAAGTACAGTAAAATCCGGTTATAGCGGCCACCCTAGGGACATGAACTTTGGTGGCCGCTATATCCGATGTCCGGTATAAACAACACATCGGATATAGCGGCCACTTTTGTCCTGGTGGACGGTATATCCGATGTCTCCGTATATTACGGACATTTTCCGGTATATCCGATGTTTCCGCAAATAACGGACACACACACACACACACACACACACACACACTCTCTCTCTCTCTCTCTGCGCGCGAGCGTGCGTGTGTGCGTGCGTATGAACGTGCGCGCGAACGTGCGTGCGTGTGTATCGTTTAGTGTTTACAACCTAATTCGTTTTACGTTCAAAATCACGATTTAACTGACACTGATCAGACATTTAGATGAAAATAAAATAAAACTCATTGTTAATTTTTTATTCACAGAGAGAGAGAGAGAGAGAGAGAGAGAGAGAGAGAGAGAGAGAGAGAGAGAGAGAGAGAGAACTGATCACGGCAACACTTACGATTTATCAATTATATCAATTTTATTTTTCATTGCTGGCCCTGCCAGCTGCCCCACAGCCTGTGGACAGCTAGCCTTACTGTACCGTGTACACATTCCGAAAAAAAGTCATGAATAGCTGGTAATGCGTCCATACTGGTTGGAATTACACAAAAATAGTCACGTTCACACTATTTTGCAAACATCTATAGCGAAAACCTTTAATTCCCTAAAGGAAACATTGAACGCTGAAAGGCTTACAGACAAAAATGCGAAATAAATGGATAACACAAATTAAAATGCAGACTGAAATGCAACTAACGGCATGAAATAATTGTTTTTAAAAAAATAAATAGTTATCTGAATTCTAAAACCATTCCTTGCGTTCTGTAACAAAACAATTCTTGTGATAAAATCTTTGTTTACAGTTTCTGAAACCAGGGAGACTCGTGTAGACTCACTGCTGAAACTAAAATTCTGACTCTATGCCAAGAGAGATTATGTTAAACTTGAGCAATTTCTGCACGTAAGTTTGAGAGAAAAAAGAACAAGAATCTTTTCCTTTGCAGTACTTGATCTGTCTGCCTTGAAATCTTACATATAAAATCGTACATGATGAGTTACAAGATTCAGAACAAACTAAACTAGTGTCCAAAAGAAACGATACCAAGGGTTGGCAAGGACATACAATAAAAGCAGAACAGTACAGAAATTTCAGAGTGGTATATTTCATTAGCAAATGTTTCCGGTATTCCCGAGCGCAGACGCTGTATTTGGGACGTGGGATACGTAAACCTATGTTTTTAGTCCTCGGGGATCACTTTGCACAAAAACATTGTGACAACAGTTTGGTATCGTTTCTTTTGGACACTAGTTTATGTAAAAAAAAAAAAAAAAAAAAACCAACATGTTCTCCTGTACTGAATTGTATTGGAAATACTGATTCGTAATCGCTTTCAAACACCACCTTTTCATGTACGGCTTTCATATAGGTTGTTCTGTCAAAATGCCTGACAAACGTCCTCAAAACTATGGGCATATCTTCGTGTATAAAAACAAGTACTTCCTCTCTCTCTTGTCTTATATAGTCCGTAAGAATTGAGAAAATAGAACACGCGTCCTTCACACAGAATACTTGAGCGGCAGTACAAAGAACATGACATAGTTGAAAAGCCCATCACACACACACACACACTACACACGCACACACACACACACACACACAAGCACGCGCGCGCACAGAGAGAGAGAGAGAGAGAGAGAGAGAGAGAGAGAGAGAGAAATTTTTAGTTCAGCACACTCTGGGAGTAATTGAAAAGTGTTCTGCGCAATCATGAGGTCTTTGGGCCTGAAAAGGTCAGCGCCTGTTTTCTCATTCTTCTCGGTATAATCGATGCAATATGCGCGCCGGCCGTTTTATCCGGAGAAAAGGGGCCCTGGGGACGAGAAAGGGGTGCCGGTATAAGCGATGTCCGGTATAACCGGTGGCCGCTACAACCGATGAGTTTCTAGTCATGTTAAAGAAGGCCTTTGGCAGGGGAATGCCTTTGCCCTGTCGGTATAACCGGTGTCCGGTATATCCGGTGGCCGTTATAGGTGGACCCGACTGTAAATGCTATTAAAAGTTACACTCAGCCTTAAAACTTTCATAGAAAATGCAAAAATCTAACAATCACTCAAAATGACCCCACATCAGTTTTTTTCCCCTGATTTTCTCACAAGTGGCTGTGCAACTTTGTCCCCATCACGTATCATTCTTTCTAATTCTTTCAAAGTGACTGACATCCTCAGGGACGAGACACATCCACTCAGACAGGACTCTGACTGCTTGACGACAGTACGTAGTGGTAGGTTCAAAATACCTACAGCAAGAACTACAAGATATGCTAGATCATTTGTGTCCATGGCTATCAGAGCTGCCAGCTCAAGCAGAACGCGCGTGAGAGAGAGAGAGAGAGAGAGAGAGAGAGAGAGAGAGAGAGAGGGGGGGGGGAGGAGGAGAGAGAAGACAAACGAACGAACGAATCTTTATTTTACAACGGTAAAAAAAGTGCTGGTCGTCTGACCAATTTTCCACCTTGCCGTTGCAGAGGCTGACTGACTGACTGAAATGTGAGTGAGTGAGAGAGAGAGAGAGAGAGAGAGAGAGAGAGAGAGAGAGAGAGAGAGAGAGAGAGACAGACAGACAGACAGACAGAATGTGTAGAGTAAATGCCGGAATGCGTGTACATGTACCAGCTGATGAATGTGATATTAAAGTGCTAAGTATGTGATAGTGTTATATAGTCAAATTTCTTGATTTTAAGTAATGGTACTGGTCAATTTTTTTCAAATATAAATTTTTATTTGTAGTCTTATTTATGAATAATTATGTTTGCTGCTTATGTGAGGCAGAAAAGCAATTTCCCTCTCATGATTAATAAAGTATTCTGTATTCTGTTCTTATTTGCAGCGTAGACCGCCTGGCCTCTCTCGTTCGGTTGCTGACTTGCACTCTTATTGTGAACATCACAAGGTGGCAGCACTTGCTGCCTCGTCTTTTTTCTTCTTTTTTTTTTTCTCAAATATACGAGCGCGCATTTGACTTTAATGTGCTTTCTCGAAAGTTTTCAATCTCATTTTTAATACTGGATGAAGTTCCCGCTGTTTTAGCGGCCAAAAACGGACACTTCAGCGTCTTTGCTTCTGATCACCCACTGCGTTCATACGCAAAACACTCGGTAACCGCTTGCGTCATGTCCCATGTTGATGGTAACAGTTCTTGTTTTTAACCTGTCTGCTTTAAAGCTCTGCTGTGTCAAGAAAATAGCCGAAGACTGTGTGTGTAGAAACCAACAACGACAACAGCAACAATAACAACAACAAAAACTGTACAAACTGCGCAGTCGCCCGTGTTACACAGTTATATGTACAACAGTTTTTCAACGAACCAGAAAACAATGCAAAGCCTGGGCATTTGAACGAGAAACATCAAGGCACGTAGTGAGTGTTGTGTGCTGCACTACAAGACGTCAAACAGCGATGCTTCTCAGTCGGCCTCCAAATGCACACTGAAGCTTACTTTGGCTAAGCCTAAGCGCTGGTTTCTCAGAAGGCTTCAGATATGCAACAACAATTAAAAAAACAAAAACAAAAAAACTGTGAAACTGTGACACAGTTGGTTGTGCAATGTGTAAACTTTGCATTTTTTTTTTAAATTTCACTTATTTATTTAATGTATTATTATTATTATTATTATTGTATTTTATCTATCTATTTATTCATTTTTTAATATTTCATATTTGTTTTTGGGTTTGTGTGTGGGGAGGGGGGAGGGGGAGGGAGGGGGGGTAAAGGGATGAGTGGCGGCGCGGAGGAGAGGTCGAGTGGGATGGTGGGAAGGGAGTGGTGGGTGTTAGAACCGTTAAGTTCCTTCTTGTTTCGGTTTTGTTGTGGATGTTTGTTGTTTTTATTCGTTTTTGTTTTGTTTTGTTTCTTGTTTTTTGCTTATTAATGCCATTATAACTAGCATCGTTATTATTAGCATTATTTTGTTTATCGGGGCGTCGGGATAAGTAGATGGTAGATCGTTGGACTTTGAAAGCTCGGGAATTGAGTTCGAATCCCGGCTGGGGTTAAATATTTGTGCAGGCCTTTTCTCATTGCCCCGTGCCTGATATCACCCAGCTAGACGGCGCTATTTTAAGAAGATTTGTCGAGTCCCAGTCTGTTCAGCAACGGACCGCAGGCTTAAAGAAAGTCGTATATCTCTACTATTAGAAGTCACAACATCACGAAAACGGTTGCGGTGGTAAAAACAAACAAACCAACACAAAAACAAAACAAAAACAAAATCCTTCTATCTTGGCAAACAACATAAGAGCTTCAGTTTTCCATCGAAGGGGCGTCACCAACATAGCGGCTTTAAAGGTCTGCAATCTCAGCAAAAAGCCGCAAAACATTGCGGTTTTTTTTTTTTTGTTGTTGTTGTTTTTTTTAAATTGCGACTCCTTCGACTCTGCATAATGCAGGCAACTCTGTCACAGTTGCAGAGTTTTCAGTGCTTCGGGGGGCCCTTATAAAACAGAGCACGAGTTTACCGTGACATTATTTTGCTTTTGGTCAGCGAGCGAAACACATCGCTACAGTGTCTAGCGGATGTTGAGTGCTTCACGATCTTTCTCGCTCAGTGTCAAAACGCAAACTGAGCTGTGAAATCAGACACCCTTGGCTTTTATTGGGGTTTCAGAGACGCTGAAAACTCTGTAACTGTGACAGAGTTGACTGTGCTTGCACGGTCGACTCTGTAAAAACATTTCACACTTCGGAAAGCCTTTTGTTGGGAGCTTAGATCTTTAAGTCATGGGGCGCGTTTGTGAGAGATGCGATCACCAACCAGTCTCCTCCATCATCCTTAGAAATATCGTCTGTGGCCGTTGACATTTAAGCCCTTCAAACTTCCCCGTGCAACCGCGTTGTCTGCGTGGGCATTGTTGCTTGTCTATTTCCAGCGCCGAAAGGGAAGTTTTACTGCCGTCTTCAGTGCTTTGACACGAGCCAGGCGGTTTGTTTTGGGGGAATGTTTTTGATGAGTCTGCGTGCGAGGACAGCACATGGGTACGTCTGACTGTTTTTGGTGAAATGCTAGAGGGCGGGATTTCGTTTTCCTTGTGGCAGGTGTTGCATGCTGTTTCATTTTAAATCATGTCTGGACATGAAGAGCAACGGTTCAGTTGAAGTTAGTATTTTGTTTTGTTCGAGAATAGTGGACTTTAACACACAACAACAACAACAACAGGGACAGAGTTTGTGTGTGTGTGTGTGTGTGTGTGTGTGTGTGTGTGTGTGTGTGTGTGTGTGTGTGTGTGTGTGTGTGTGTGTGTGAGAGAGAGAGAGAGAGAGAGAGAGAACAATCTTCTTTTTTTTTAAACAATAAAAATCAACTAAACAAAACATCGATTACCCCCCCCCCCCCAAAAAAAAAAAAAAAAATCATTCAAACAAACAACAACCAAAAAATAACAAAAACAACAAACAAACAAAGAACAAAACCAAACAAACAAGACTAAACAAAACAACGACAACAACAACAGATAAAAAAAACAGCCCCCCCCCCCCCTCCCCGTAAAAAAGGGGGGGGGGGGGGGAGAAAACAAGACAGAGAAAGAGAGAGAGATGATTAAAAAAAAATACTGACCCGCTAAAGCAGCCGCCTTGAGCGACATGATGGGTGCCCAGCAAATGAGGTCTGTGACGACGATGAAGAAAAATCGTTTCATCAGGCACCTCTCCTGGTGTTCATCGGCCGGCCGAATCATCAGCCGCGACCGGCGTATGGCCAGAAACATGGCGGCATACGCGTAGGCGATGAAAATGAAGGACGCCATGTTGATGCCGAGAAAAATAAAGGCCGAGTACTCCCACCTACGACAGAGAAGTTTGGTCTTTCTGGTAAATTGTTTCCCTTCGTGTGTCGACTATCTTTAAAAAAAAAAGGGGGGGGGGGGGGGGGAAAACTATCTGTTCCTGTCTTTCTGTCTCTGTCTATCTGTCTGTCTTTGAAATAAATAAATAAATAATTGCACACAGCATAACACCCAGTTGATATTTTGGAAACTACATTACTAAATAATTAAAATATTAGGGAAAATTAGGGAATATTTTTGTGCAATGTTGTCTTATGCCTTATCAATCAGTTTTGTACAAGAAAAATCTCCTGAAATTCTGTAAACAACAACAAAAAATAATGAGGTATGTCTGGGCGTGGAAGGGGGGGGGATAGACTATTTGTTTGTGTGTTTGTTTCTTCAGAATGAAGATAGTTATCATAGTTTTAGAGAATTTTAAAGGTATATTTTACAGCGCCCACGTTATCAGCATCACCACACGATTTTTTTAATCATAATCACAATAATCTAATAACATAAACTCATAATTATGTGATATATCAGTTTATTTACCCGTCGCCTCTGGGCTCGTGCAAAAAGAGCGGGATGCAGACGGCATTATTGCGGTAGAAGTAGTTTCCGAAGTATGACAGGCGCATCACAGGAAGTACAGCCAACGCTACGCATGCGCACCAGATGACCAGCATGGTGATGTAAGCAAAGGTCAAGGACCGCTTCCTCATTTTGAGTGGGTACAGGATGCACATGTATCTGAAGGAGAACATAAAACACAAACTGCGATTAGGGGCACACAAAAGAGAAAAAGGGCAAAAAGGTGGATAAGGTCACCGGATCCGGACTAAAATATCAACCTCAGACATTTTTCGATCAAGATAATGAAAACAACAACAACAGCAACAATTCCCGTGGAAAGGCCATTTAACAAAGCATCATCAGATCCCACAGTCTGTTGACACTTGCCGATTTTACTGAGTTGAACGCGAGTTGGACCCGACCCGGATTGCTGCGTTTACATTCAACCAACCCGGGTTCAAAGCGACCCGAGTTCAACTCTGCTACGGATCAGGGTTGAACCCGGGTCCAGGGCCAACCCGCATTTCAGATCTAAACATGTAGCTGACGTCACGATATGACGCTTTCGTCAAGGCATGACGGCGGGCATGACGTAAGTTTTCCTACGTCATTGTCAGGGTTAGACTCGTAGAGAATGTGTTTGTAAACGCTATTGACCCCGAGTCCTGCCCGAGTCGAGGTAAACTAGGGTTGAGCCCGGGTTGTATTGCAAACAGCCTCCTAGTCTGGTATACAAGAAACTAAGGCGGACGAGCTCCACCCGCGCCACTTGTGTTTTATGTCAGGTGCACTTCCGTTTAGTGCGGTACGTCATCAGACAGCTAGCAACCTTCAGATGAAACATGCCAACCTACTGATCTAACGTTTCCTGAGGGCGGTATTCTGTTCCGGCTTTTCGTCATCAGTTTTGATGGCACCCTTCCACCATACCTTTCGGCTTCACTCGTCACCTATCAACCGTCGCGAACCACCCGGTCGTCGTCCGAGAGGCTTCTCAAAATTCCCAAGCGCAACCTGAAATCCTTTGGCGAGCGTTCTTTCAGTTTTGATGCACCAACCTTTTCGAAATCTCTGCCAGCAAATCTGAGAAGTGCGCGCACACTGTCTATTTTTAAGAGCAATCTTAAAACGTTCTTTTGTAAAGCCTTCCAGTAATTGCCTGTGTAAGAAGCTTGTCAGTTTCACCAGTGTATGCGTGTCCATCGTTTGTAAAATGTGCGTGAGTGTCGGTGAGTGACTGGGGCATTGAGTTTGATTCTAAAGGAATGCGCCCTACAAATACCATTTATCATTATTTATTATTCTAAAGCACTGTGTATTTGTTTTATTATTTTTTATTTTATTTTATTTCATGTAAAGTACCATAAGACGCGGGGAGGCGGTATAGCGAAGCGTTAGGCTGTTGGACTTTCAATGCTCGGGTCGTGAGTTCGAATCCCGGCTGGGGCCAACTATTTTTGCCGCCGTCTTTGATATCACCCGTACGTGGAGGAAAAGGACGTTAAACCCTAAAATACCCACCCATCCGCTACAAGACGCTAGAGACACCAAGTTATTTCCCCTGGCCCTTGTCTGTCTACGCTGAACATTTCTAAAATATCTAAGCATGTATGCACTTTGAAAACAGGAAAATGGGGATGATAAGAGACTTGTTTTCCACGACAGTTTCTCCCTGATACAACCTGTGGAAGTTCTGGCAGCAACATGCAAAACTCTTGAGCTGCTCGAGTGTGCATAATGGAAACACCGAAATGTGTGTGTGTGTCTGTGTGCGTGCGTGCGTGCGTGCGTGCGTGGGTGTGGGTGTGTGTGTGTGTGTGCGTGCGTGCGTGCGTGCGTGTGTCTGCGTGCGTGCGTGCGTGCGTGTGTGTGTGTGTGTGTGTGTGTGTGTGTGTGTGTGTGTGTGTGTGTGTGTGTGTGTGTGTGTGTGTGTGTGTAGAAGCCGGGGGCAGGGGAGGCCGTGTATGATGCTGCACATTATGTGTTTGTATTTAAATGTATGTGTGGAGGCATGTTGCGTGTATTCCTGGGTGAGTGAGCGCGTGTTGACTGTAAGGCGCCATGAGCTGCTGAGGGAGAGAGGGCCTTAAATACCATTATTATTATTATAAACAGGACTGAGATGAGACTACAGTTTTCTTCGACAGTTAAATACTCATCGAAGGCAACGGAAGCTTATGCAACAACACGCAAAACACTTCAGTTTATGTCACTGAGGCTTGTGTATTGAGGTGGATGTATGGGGAAACATTTGTATCTCTTTACTCCCGAAATTCTGGGACCTGATGAAGGCGCGTGTGCATAGGGCGACGAAAATATCCCCCCTGTAACTGTGTAGTCGAAAATAGCCATGAAGTTCTTCTGTTCCCCGTGAGGCTCGTCAACTAGAGCAGGCCAACAGATTTATATCAGCGTTGCGACACTAGTCAAGTCAGGCCAAAATAAAAATTGCCAGTGGTTCCGGTCCTAGCTGGATTTTCAGTGCCGATCCTCCCCCACTCCCCTTACCCCCCCCCCCCCCCCCCCCCCCACGAAAAAAAACAAACCCAACCAACCAAACAAACAACAAAAAACAAAAAAACAACAAAACAACAACAAACAAAAACAACAACAACAACAAACAAACAAAAAACAAACAAAAAACAAACAAAACAACAACAACAACAACAACGACAACACCAAAAACCAAACAAACAAACAAAAAAACCACCAAAACCCAACAACAACAAAACAAACAAACAAACAAACAAACAAACAAACAAACAAACAACTCCTCAACAAACAAACAAACACCCCAAAACACAAACACACACACACAACACAACAAAAACCATAAAACCCCAACCTCACAACCAACAACAACAACAAAAACAACAACAACAACATCAGCATCAACAAAGTGCAATGCCGGACCTATCTTTGTACATTTCTTTTCTTTTCTTTCTTTCTTTCTAACCTGTCTGCCCTCTAATCGCAAGGGTACTCTTTTTATTTTGGCCTTACCTGTCCAGGGTGATGATCGTGAGGATGAGAACTGACGCCTCGCTGCTGACTGTAGTCAGGATGCCGCATACGTCACAGCCCCAGCTATCCCGCCATTCTTTGTCACGTGCCAAATAGCGTCCCCGATAGCGCAGGTCGTGTGTGGCCAGAACAAACAGGTAGACACCCATAAGCAGGTCGGCAAGTGACAGGTTCTGAGGAGATAAAATGAACAACAGATAATTAACACTGAACGGGAAAACACATCTTTGCTGAGCCAGCTAAGGTTTTGGAACAGTTTCGCTCGTGAGTGAGTGCGCAAGTACGCTAAAAATGCTCTATCTTGATAATTAGTACAAGGTCTTAATGCGATACAATGTTGTTCACACTTTGCGCGAGCGGTCGAACGTTCAAATTCTACGACTGTTGTTGCGCTACTGGAGCGCTTAGTGTGGTCGCCGCGTCCCCGCATACACTTCTGTGGGCTCAGTGCCAGTATTACAGACGCTGTCACTGTGCAGGTGTCAAAGTGGTGTGATGATAGATACCACACACACACACACACACACACACACACACACACACACACACACACACACACACACACACACACACACACACACACACACACACACACACACACACACACACACACACACACACACACACACACACACACGCATGCATCTCTTGGTGCTTTTGTACACTCATTCTCATTCAATTAGTGGATCATTCTTGCAGATTTGTTTTTCAAATGGGAGCCAATGTAACACAAATTTCTGCATTTCATACTAGTAGCACATCTGTATCTCGCGGCATGCATACGGGGTGAGCGGTGGTCTAATAGGTAGCGCGTCGGACTTGGCCGCTGCACTACTGAACGGCCGTCACCGCTGTCACAGCGATGAAGCGTGGGTTCGAGCCCAGGTCGAGCTTGTGATATGTGACACCGGTTTTTTTCCCCTGGCTTCCGGGCTGCTCATCAGGGGTTTCTCTCCGGGTTATCACCCCCCCCCCCCCAAAAAAAAAAAAAAAAAAAAATTGAGTGGCGCTGCACCGCGGCGACGCGCTTCCCCAGGGAAAGCAGCCCGAATTCCCCAAAAGGGTCAATAAAGTAGGTAAAAAAAGCGCATAATTATTGTACAAGCTTTTTCATATGGGAGCCAGTGTAACACAAATTTCTGCATTTCACTAACACCAGCACGTCTGTATCCCGCGGATCACGTACCTTGATGAGAAAGGAGTGTACGTGGTTGTCCTCCTTCATGATGAGTCGCCCCATGAGCACGGCCATATTGCCCACACAAGCCAGCACAGCCACCACCCAGACGGCGGTACGTAGAACGCCGCTCTCCAGCAAATTGTCCCGGCTAGATATCCCGTCACTCTCCGGCTCACACTTGGCCACGTGACGCGCATAGGCACACATAAAGAAAGTGTCGAAGTATCTGGGGAAGAAGACATAATCGTGAAATATTTAACACGTGAAGTCTCGCTTTCAGGAAGTTGTTTCTTTATCGTCTTTGTTCTTTGTCGTAAACGCAGTGATAACTTCTCGGACGTTTCACACACACACACACACACACACACACACACACACACACACACACACACACACACACACACACACACACACACACACACACACACACACACACACACACACACACACACACACACACACACACACACACACACACACACACACACGGGGAGCCGGGATAGCTGGATGGTAGAGTGTTGGACTCTGCTCCGGTTGTGATTGAGTTCGAGTCCCGGCTGGGGCCAAATATTTGTGCTGGCCTTTTTCTCGTTGCCCCGTCTTTGATATCACCCGTACGTGGTGGAAAAGGACGTTAAATTCCCAAACAACCACACCACCCACCCTCACATACACACGCACAGAGAGAGAGAGAGAGAGAGAGAGAGAGAGAGAGAGAGAGAGAGAGAGAGAGAGAGAGAGAGCTAAAGCACTTACATATGCTGTAATCGAGGCATGGCCTCAAATGTTCCTGAGTCAACACCACGGAAGTTATTTTTGCGAACGTTCCTGCAACGGAAAATAGCGAAACAAAGGTAACATTTCGTTCCCAGAGCAAAGACTTTCTTCGGTAAAATATCATGTGTCCCAAGTGCTATTTCGTCTGCTAATCTCCACCCTGCTATCCACTCTGGTGCCTGCGACATATTTCTGTTTGTCACGCTGCCTGCCACGGCCTACTCTTCTTCCAAAGATGGACGTGGGATTTTTCAGCGTGCACGCGTGATATTTGTGCGTGCATGTGTACACGAAGGTGAGACAGGCACCGTGGACGAGCCAGCACGTGCTATTGATTCGATCTAGCGAGGGAAAAACCCTAACCATATTTCTGACCACCCGTGCAGCAGTATCCACAATGGTCTACAATCTAAAGAAGCAGTGCGTTTGAAGAAAAATTTCGACTGTGCAAAATACACAGTCAAATTTGGCACAGGTAGAGAGTTTTCAGCGTCTCTGAAACCCCTCTAAAAGCCATGCGAAGACTCAGTTCGCGTTCTGACACTGAGCGAGAAACATCGCAGTCTTCCTGCTAGGCACTGTAGTGACTCCCGTGTTTCACGAGTGGTCTCACTCACTGACCAGACGCACAATGAAGTCACTCAAACTCACGCTCTGGTTTTATAAGGATCTCCTAACCGCTGAAAATTCTGCAACTGTGACAGAGTCGACTGTGCATTTTGCAAAGTCACAGAGTCACACACACACACTCACACTCACACACACACACACACACACACACACACACACACACACACACACACACACTGTTTGCGGCTTTTTGTCGAGATTGCAGACCTTTAACCTCT
>JACVVK020000039.1:2222500-2265000 GCA_018292915.2 Batillaria attramentaria | reverse complement strand
ACACACACACACACACACACACACACACACACACACACACACACACACACACACACACACACACACACATTAATCACGATGTTCAAGGAACCAACTGACTGACAAGGGAAAGGAACTAGTAGAGGTATTCACAACAACAACAACAATAACAACAACAACAAACAAACAAACAAAGAACATGTCGTGGCTGACATCGAAGACCAACACCACACGGTACCAATAGGAACACAGTGATGTACCTCAGACGAAACAAAAAGAGCAAGAGGTATTCTCAATGTCACGGATGCGTGACTTAGGGTAAATCATGTGCTGTTATGATTTCCGTATGACGGGTTGGTATAATTTCCGTATGCATCGTAAGTATGTTCTGTGTGGCACACGTGCCTTGTTTTCTGCACGGGCCACTCATGTATCCCTTAGTGAAGGTTTTACACGGGACATTTGTGGATAATATGCTGACCTGTCCGTTTCCCTTGTTAAAGTCGATACAGGTAACCCGTTTTACACGTGATGCAGGTGTATCCCGTGCGATACTCACCCTATTCGCCCTAACAGTATAAAAGCCATTGCTATTCACTTGCTATTCGCATTTGGCCCGGTAGTACCGACACGTCCGTTCAAGAGTCTGGCACTTCTTCTCGTCCGCTGTCTTTAAGGTCTACCGTCATAACCCCTCGCATCTTGCATATGGAGGTAAATGGTTCATATCTGTTATTTCCCGTATTATGTTTCAGGTTAGCTATTTTCTCTTGTGTAAATATTACCAACGGTCAGGAAGTTAGTATGAAACTTGACTATTGTGGCCGAAGTGTTATGTGGGCTAAGTATGTTTGATTATTAGCCGTTTTACCAGTGAGTTTAACACTGACCTGTCTGTATATTCTGCTGACTTGTCCGATGTGACAGCTGCAGGCTTTTACCTTTAGCGTTTAGTATGTGCGGTTTCCTTTAGCGTTCGTAACATAGGAGCGTTCGCTGGTTTGTGCCATGGGTTAATATTATCCCATAGATAGGCAGTATGTGCTAGTTGAGGCCAAGGACTTACAATAGTGTATTGTTGCACAGGGGTTCTAGCCCGAGTGGCTGTTTTCGGGAGCCAGAAGCTGCCCTGTAGTCCCTTGTCCCGTGGAGGATTTCTTGGCCCTGCGACGACTGAAGGGGAGGGAGCTTGACTGCCCGTATGTGGGATTCAGCGTGGGTGCTGGTCCACTAGAGCATCAGCGGTTGCCGTGATGCTTTTGTAGAGCTGCCGAGCCAGCTCTATTTTCCGCCGCCTGTGGTGTTGTCTGCGGCTTGTGAACTGCACATCTGCACATCTGCACGTCTGCGCGCTTGACCATCGTTGGAGGTACCATCCCGTGCACGTTAAAATGCTCTGAGCGCTCTTAGATACAATTATTTAAATCATTTGTATTTAGGCATAGTATTTATTGCCTTGATTGATTACCTTGCCTGTTCTTGATTGGTATTGTAGCTGTACTGTGACGTGTTATGCAATGACTGTTCGTCTTGTCAATAATATTGTGGTGGTGTGAATCCCCGCACGTCTCAGTATCAGTTTCTGTTGTGCGACTGCGTGTGAGTGAGAGTAAAGAAAGAGCACGCACCTCTTACACCCATACATTACAGCACACACGGCCGTGACAGTGGTGACCCCGTTCCTCTCCTAACTTACTAATACTAGGGCCCCACCTTCCCCACCTTTGGGTTGAATGAGCTTGTCATTTTCTGTTTAGTTTTTCCCCCGTCTCCAGCCTCGTACGGGTCGGTATGCCTTTGTGTTTCCGGCTGCCGTAAGGGACTAGTCTTCTTGCCTTTCTTTTGTACAGCCTGTCTGTCTTCCCAGCTCCACCTTTACCTCTTGTCTATCCTCCGGTAGGGCACCTTGTGTTGGATCTCGCACCACCACTGTTTGTTCTTGTGTATTTTTTGTTATCAGTTACCGTGTATGTTTGCTTTTTGTTAATATTTGTATTAGTTACTTTGAACTCTGCGAGATTTTGTTCTAAACTTTTCAGTTACTTGGTGGGATGCCCAACTGAAAACCCATAGGTACTTCATTTGCGTTTTTGCATGATTGGCTTCGCATGCTTTGTCTGGCTTCGTATGCTTTGGTGTCTGGCAAACACCCTCATTCATTGCATTTTGATTTTTTCTTAATGTGCATTTGATTATTTCGATCGCACATGTATTTAGTGACAAGACGTCACTGGCTATGATATTTTCAGTACTTGATGATATGGTGCTGTGCATGTTGGTTTGCGCTAGGCTGCTTGTTAAGTTGATGCGTTATTTCATTTGTGATATTTGATTTGATTTAATTTGATTTCATTTTGTTTAATCTGCAGTTTCAGTCATGCTTGTTAAAACTTGTCCGTTTTCTTGCTTGTTCCTCGGCTGAAAATTGTTGCCGTTTGAAGTATCTATTCTGCTCATTTAGTTCGCTCTAGAATCTTCTAGACATATTGCTTACCTGCAAACATGGAGATCTCTGAGGAACAGTTTGAGAAGTTGGTTAGGCAGGCTAAGCAACTCGGTTATTCCGGGGCAGATGTTCAAAAGTACATAGAGCAAGCTATGGAGAGAGACGAGAGACGGAAAGAAAGGGAAGCTAAGCTAGCATTAGAAGAGAAAGAAAGAGAAGCTAAGCTAGCATTAGAAGAGAAAGAAAGAGAAGCTAAGCTAGCGTTAGAAGAAAAAGACAGGGAAGCTAAGCGAGCGTTAGAAGAGAAAGAGAGGGAAGCTAAGTTAGAGCTAGAGAGGCAGGACCGAGAGCATAAACGGCTGCTTGACAGGGAAAGGATGGAAAGAGAGCTTGCAACACAAGCTCCTCCCCCCACCCCCCGTTCTGACTCAAGTCATCGATTCTACCCGAAGTTGCCATTATTCAACCATGAGAAGGATGATATAGATGCCTTCATCTTTAGGTTTGAGGCACACGCTACGGCGTTAAAGTGGAACAAATCAGACTGGCCTATCCATTTTGCGGCGTGTCTTCAGGGTCCTCCCTTGACATTTTATCAATCCCTGTGTTCGGGTGGTCTTGTGGACTTTGATTCCCTCAAGGAACAATTCATGAAAAAGTACTTGTGTACTGAAGAAGGGTTCAGGGAACGTTTCAGGACGGCTCGTCCCGATATTGGTGAATCATTTTTTTCCTTCCTCACCCGAATCCGTCACTTGTTTGACAGGTGGGTAGATCTCTCAGGTGCTGAAAAAACCTACCAGGGTCTGCACGATCTTTTGTTACGTGAACAAATACTGCAAAGTGTGGCAAAGGACTTATGTGTGTACCTCCGGGAAAGGCGGTTTACAGACGCTAAATCCATGTCCGAGGCAGCTGAGCTGTATAGGGATGCTCACCCGGGCAAATCCATGGCTAAAAGAGATAGCTCCGCCACATTGTTTGCGTCTTCTGTAGGCGTAGTGCAGGGTCATGTCAAGTCCCAGTACTCGAAGTCACAGCGCGGCAAATTCAGGGGTCGTCCCCCATATCACTATGGCCCTTCAGCCACCCCTGGTCAGGCAAACGAGAGTGAGACTAGCAAAACAGAGGCAGAAAACCGAAATGATCGTGGATTTCCCAGACGTAAGCCACTGCCAACTGACACTTGTAACACTTGCCATGGCACAGGTCACTGGAGCAATGTTTGTCCCTCAAAGCAGAAGGCGCTAGCCTGCATGGTGATATGCGCAATTGGGAAGAACAAACCCCTTGGAGACCTGCGTGTATCCAAAGGCACAGTAGGCAATACTGAGGTAACGGTACTCCGAGACACTGGGTGTACTACTGCGGGTGTTAAACGCTCTCTTGTCTCCCCGGAACAGTTCACAGGTGAAACCCAAGATTGCATTACTTTTGGAGGTACAGTCGAGACATTCCCCGTAGCTCATGTGTCCGTGGACACACCCTTTTATTCAGGAGATGTCGAGTGTTGTGTCATTGACGATCCAGTAGCTGACTTGATCCTAGGTAATCTACCGGGCGTATCAGACACCCCAAATACCTCTTCCCTCGTCGAGGTAGATGCTGTTGGCCTAGTAACCACTCGCTTGCAAGCTAAGAGGGCAGATGCGGCTAGCAAGCCATTAGTCACTGCACTCCCGCCATGCTTGGACACAAGCCGTGATGACCTGATCAAAGCCCAGTCTGAAGACCCCACCCTTGAACCGTTGTTCCAAAAGGCCAAGGATGGTCAGTCTATGAAAAGCGGTTCTGGTACGTTTTCCTTTGTAGTCACTGATGGTATCTTATACCGCCATTTTCAAAACGAGGCAGGTGTCACGAAGCAGATAGTCGTACCCACTACGCTACGCATGTCTGTCTTGTGCACGGCGCATGACGGTATCATGGCAGGTCACTGCGGAGTTCGCCGCACACTGCAAAGAGTCCTCCTCCGTTTCTTTTGGCCAGGAGTACGTTGTGCAGTCAAAGACTACTGTAGAACATGCGATGTTTGCCAGAAAACAGTTCCTAAAGGTAGAGTGGCCCCCGTCCCCCTAGAGAGGATGCCAGTTATAGATGTCCCCTTCAAGCGGGTGGCTATCGATCTGGTCGGGCCCTTACAACCGGTGTCCAACAGTGGTTATCGCTACGTCCTCACCCTTGTTGACATGGCTACACGTTTCCCAGAAGCCATCCCACTGCGTAATATTGATACCGCTTCGGTAGCGGAAGCTCTGCTGACGATCTTTTCTCGTGTAGGCTTCCCAGACCAGATTGTGTCGGATAACGGCACACAGTTTGTTTCAGATCTGATGAAGGAAATTTACAAACTCCTGTCCATCAAGTCTGTGCACACATCTCCCTACCACGCCCAGTCCAACGGAATGGTAGAAAGATTCAATGGCGTTTTGAAAACCATGCTCAGGAAAGTGGTTCAGAAGCACCCAAGCAATTGGGATAGATATATTCCCGCGCTCTTGTTCGCGTACAGGGAACTGCCGAATGAAAGCACAGGGTTTTCCCCCTTCGAACTCTTGTTCGGAAGGAGGCCTCGTGGGCCGATGGACATTCTAGCCACAGCTTGGTCGGGTCGTGCTGATTCTGACGATGTCAAGCCCTTGTACCAATACGTCCTTGACTTGAAAAACACTCTTGCTGATTCTCTGACCTTGGCACAAGAGAACACGGACGCTGCTGCTCGAAAGCACAAGCGTTACTTTGACAAAAAGGCTGTACAGCGCTCTTTTCAGGTTGGCGACGAAGTCCTGGTTCTTTTGCCAACAGACTCCAGTAAGTTGCGCATGTGCTGGAAAGGCCCCTTTACAGTAGTACAAGCTTTGGGCGTTGACTACAAAATTCACATGGCAGGGAAGGATAAGATCTTCCACGCAAACATGCTTCAAAAGTACCACCGTCGTAATCCTCCCAGCCCACCCATCCCTCAAACCACCGCCGTCTCAGCCGTATCACCGGCCACTGAACTTGTGCAACTACATCTCTTGTTGCCATTCCACACGGAAACCTCTGTAGGGTTTGACCCACCGAGCGATGATTCCTCTGAGCCAGAACAGAACTGTGCTTCTGCCTTTCACGCTTCATCTGATTTGGCCGATGTTGCGTGTTCGTATCACGTCGGTTCGGCATCCGCCGCTGTCGGAATCCTCCACCCTGATACTGAGGATGACCAAATCGCTCTTCCGACGCTACCGTCGCTTCAAGGCGAAACTGTTGCCAATGTCAAGTATGACAGTCAGTTAGACCCTTCAAAGAGGAATGAAATAGAGGCTGTCTTTCACAAGTTTTCTGACCTTCTGACAGATAAACCTGGTACCGCAAAAGGCGACGTTTTCCATGAGATAAATCTCACTTCTGACACCCCAGTTCGCTTGAAACCTTACCCATTGCCGTTCGCATCTCGACAGATAGTTGAGAAAGAGGTAAAGACCATGCTCGAACTGGGAGTGATAGAGCCCTCAAAGTCCAACTATTGCAGTCCGGTTGTTCTTGTCTCCAAGAAAGACGGTTCTGTGCGCTTCTGTATTGACTTCCGCGCACTCAACAAGGTCACCCTCTTTGACGCTGAACCAATTCCAGACACAGAAGAACTGTTCTGTCGCCTGAATGGTGCTCACTACTTCACCAAGATAGATTTGGCAAAAGGGTATTGGCAGATCCCAGTACGTCCGGCAGACAAACATAAGACTGCCTTTCAGACACCTCTAGGCCTTTTTCAGTGGACAAAAATGCCCTTCGGTCTCGTTACGGCTCCAGCAACGTTCGCCCGCATGATGAGACTACTCTCATTAGAGGACCACTCTGCCATGAACTTTTTTGATGACATCCTGATAGCCAGTTGTCGCTGGAACGATCACTTGTCTCATGTAGAAGGTGTCCTTGAGAAGTTGAGAGCTTTCGGCCTTACGGCTCGCCCTTCAAAACTCTTTGCTGGATTTCAAGAACTTGAGTTTCTTGGTCACATTGTGTCTGAAGGCATCCTTAAACCAGAGCCCGGCAAGGTACAGAAAATCCTTGACATTGCGAAACCAGTCTCGAAGAGACAGGTCCGCTCTCTGCTAGGTCTGATCGGGTATTACAGACGATACGTACCCAACTTTGCCACCCTCACCGCTCCTCTTTCTGACCTCACACGGGCTGACCGCCCGAGAAAGATCACATGGACAGCTGAATGTGATGACGCGCTTCGCGCCATTCAGCGCATCCTGGCTACTTTCCCAGTTCTCCTCATTCCAGACCTGTCCAAGGAATTCATTGTTAGAACAGATGCTAGCAATTCTGGTCTAGGTGCAGTTCTCTTGCAGGACAAGGACGGTCTGCTGCATCCCGTGGCATTCGTCAGTCGAAAACTTCTCGATCGGGAGACACGGTACAGCACAATTGAGCGCGAATGTCTCGCTATTGTGTGGTCGCTCGCCAAACTCTCGCGCTACCTCTGGGGTCGTGAGTTCGTACTGCAGACAGACCATAGGCCTTTGTCCTATCTCACTTCAGGCAAGTTCAAGAACTGTCGGATAACTCGCTGGGCCCTTGCTCTCCAGGAGTTCAGATTTCGCATTGAGCCTGTCCAGGGTAAGCTCAATGTATTTGCCGATTGCCTGTCGCGATCAGGATCGGATCAGCTGGTAGTGTAGACATTGGTTGTCTCACTGTTTCGACCCCCATGTTGAGAAACCTGTCGGTTTCTACTGGAGGAGGGGGGTGATGTCACGGATGCGTGACTTAGGGTAAATCATGTGCTGTTATGATTTCCGTATGACGGGTTGGTATAATTTCCGTATGCATCGTAAGTATGTTCTGTGTGGCACACGTGCCTTGTTTTCTGCACGGGCCACTCATGTATCCCTTAGTGAAGGTTTTACACGGGACATTTGTGGATAATATGCTGACCTGTCCGTTTCCCTTGTTAAAGTCGATACAGGTAACCCGTTTTACACGTGATGCAGGTGTATCCCGTGCGATACTCACCCTATTCGCCCTAACAGTATAAAAGCCATTGCTATTCACTTGCTATTCGCATTTGGCCCGGTAGTACCGACACGTCCGTTCAAGAGTCTGGCACTTCTTCTCGTCCGCTGTCTTTAAGGTCTACCGTCATAACCCCTCGCATCTTGCATATGGAGGTAAATGGTTCATATCTGTTATTTCCCGTATTATGTTTCAGGTTAGCTATTTTCTCTTGTGTAAATATTACCAACGGTCAGGAAGTTAGTATGAAACTTGACTATTGTGGCCGAAGTGTTATGTGGGCTAAGTATGTTTGATTATTAGCCGTTTTACCAGTGAGTTTAACACTGACCTGTCTGTATATTCTGCTGACTTGTCCGATGTGACAGCTGCAGGCTTTTACCTTTAGCGTTTAGTATGTGCGGTTTCCTTTAGCGTTCGTAACATAGGAGCGTTCGCTGGTTTGTGCCATGGGTTAATATTATCCCATAGATAGGCAGTATGTGCTAGTTGAGGCCAAGGACTTACAATAGTGTATTGTTGCACAGGGGTTCTAGCCCGAGTGGCTGTTTTCGGGAGCCAGAAGCTGCCCTGTAGTCCCTTGTCCCGTGGAGGATTTCTTGGCCCTGCGACGACTGAAGGGGAGGGAGCTTGACTGCCCGTATGTGGGATTCAGCGTGGGTGCTGGTCCACTAGAGCATCAGCGGTTGCCGTGATGCTTTTGTAGAGCTGCCGAGCCAGCTCTATTTTCCGCCGCCTGTGGTGTTGTCTGCGGCTTGTGAACTGCACATCTGCACATCTGCACGTCTGCGCGCTTGACCATCGTTGGAGGTACCATCCCGTGCACGTTAAAATGCTCTGAGCGCTCTTAGATACAATTATTTAAATCATTTGTATTTAGGCATAGTATTTATTGCCTTGATTGATTACCTTGCCTGTTCTTGATTGGTATTGTAGCTGTACTGTGACGTGTTATGCAATGACTGTTCGTCTTGTCAATAATATTGTGGTGGTGTGAATCCCCGCACGTCTCAGTATCAGTTTCTGTTGTGCGACTGCGTGTGAGTGAGAGTAAAGAAAGAGCACGCACCTCTTACACCCATACATTACAGCACACACGGCCGTGACACTCAAGTTTATCTACATGAACACAATAAAAAAAAGCAAACAAATACTGAAACAAGCACGACAGCATGAAAAAAAAATTAAAAAAAAATAAAATAAAAGAAGGAGCACAAAGAATTGTTTGCAAACTCACAAGTTTCTCAGGTTACGAAGGCGAGAAAAGTAGTCTGGTGTTAACAGACGGAGTCGGTTCAAACGTAGATCCCTGGTGAGTAAAACAATGATAGAAAATGTTGAGAGTGTTACTCTCGTCTGCAAAGAGTACAGAACAGTACAGCGGAGGGCTGGGGGGGAGGGGGGGGGAGGGAGGGAGAGTACAAGATGTACTATTAGTAAAATAAGCAGGTGTAAACCCTGCTATCTAAAATTTAAAACAAACAAACAAACAAACAAACAAACAAACAAACCAAAAACTCACAGAATTTCCACAACGTTGTCTTCAGGAAAGATGTCGTCAGGTAGATCCCCAATTTCATTTCCAGTCAAATGTCTGCAACCAGGAACAGAACAAACGCTCGGTATGACCAGAGAACAAGTCAGTACCCTAAGGCACCAGTTACGCGCAAAGAAATGGAATTTTTGACAATAATTAATTTTGTGTAAGAGCTCTTTCCGTCCCAGAGGCCCTAGCGAACGACGCGAGTAGAAGTAGTAGTGCCCCTTGGCTAGAGGTCGCCTTGGCGAGCATCTTTTGTTTGCAAAATGTTTCACATACAGCTGTGGGTAGGACGTCAGCAAGCTTCTGATTGGCTGTAACAAACCCAGCCCTAACCTAACCCCTAAACCTAAACCTCGGCCATTCTGATTTACTAACAATACAACTGATTCAAATTTGGTGACCAACCATAAACCACCTTCAATCTTCGTCACTAACCCTGAGGGTGGGTGGGTGAGTGTTTGGGAGTTTAACGTCCTTTTTCCACCACATAAGGGTGATATCAAAGATGGGGCAACGAGAAAAAGGCCAGCGCACAGTGCTCCGCCTGGGGCCAAATATTTGTGCTGGCTTTTTCATCGTTGCCCCGTCTTTGGTGTCACCCCTATATGGTGGAAAAGGACGTTAAACCCCCAAACACCCACCCCCACCCCTCAAAGTTGAGAACAAAGATTCGGTATGACCAGAAAACAAGTCAATGCCCTAACGCGCCAATCACGCGCAAAGAAAGACTGTTTCAAAATGTAAGGCCTTTGGGCAAGGGAAATAACTTTCGGAACTGCCAACCCCTCATGCATAAAACTGAATGAATGAATCAGGGAAGAAAAAAAAAAACCGACAGCAGTTTTGGCAGCTAGAGGTTTGATAATGACAAAAAAAAAGAAGATGTAGGAGTTTTCAAGTGAAATTTGTTTCCCCCCTTTGAGTGCGGGTTATGAAATAGGTGGGAGTGACCTCCCTTAAAGGCAATTGTGCCTGTTACGTACGATTATCAGACATGCAGGAATTTCAGTCTGTTTGTTTGTTCGAGACTCGGTACATGGCGTCTTCTTCTTCTTCTTCTTCTTTTTTCTTAAAGAATGTCTTTCTCAGCATTTGCCGCTTTGTCAAATACCGCATGTCGCATACCGCAATGCCGCATGGTCAGAAGCCAAGCACAGGAATAATGTATATATTTTAATGTGTGATAACTGAAACAGCTATTTTACATGGTGCATATCAATAACGCTGAGATCATTACTGTATGTGTTTGTTCATTTGATGTTGTATGTATTAACAGCTTGTTTCCTATTGTGTATTGTGCATTATTGAATGTGTTTGTTCATTTGATGTTGTATGTATTATCAGCTTGTTTCCTATTGTGTATTGTGCATTATTGTATGTGTTTGTTCATTTGATGTTGTATGTATTAACAGCTTGTTTCCTATGTCCACCACACCTAAATTTCCCATATGGGATAATAATGGTGTATTTGATTTGATGTGATTTGATTTGAAAAGTTGATTGCATGTTTGTACCTGTGATTATTACTGCTGGCAAAGGCAGGGGTGCAGGGGGTGGGGGAGGGGGGTGGGCTGGGGGGGGGGGGGGTAGGGGGGATAGACTGAAAAATACTAAAAAAGAAAATGAGATCCTTACACTTCTCTCAGTTTCTTGCATGTCCGAAACGTCCCAGGCAGAATGAGTCTCAACCTTGAATGCATGATGACCCTGAAATCAGATACCATCGTTTTCTTCAGTGGATTGTAAACGACATCATGAGAGAACAACATGCGAGAAGAAAGCCCGAAAGTACAGAACCTCTGAGAATGCGAGGGACAATAAGAAAAGAGAAAAGTCAGTATCTTTTTTTCTTCTTCTTTAAACAGAGACGGTTCAGTAGTTGAACTGAGGTTTAAAGCCTTCTGTCCATTGCTGACTGAATTCAAAGAAGGTGGCGGCGGCAACAACAACAACAACAACAACAACCACAAAGTAACCAACCAACCAACCAACAACAACAACTTTGTAAAAAAAAAAAATAGTGTACAACCATGGGTTCGAACCTGCTGTCTTAAGATCTCGGGTCCAACACTCAGCAAACTACTCCCAGAAACGCCTTATTTTTTTTTTACTATACATGGTACGTACAACTCTATGTGGACGCTGTGAGCAGTACAGAAAGGTAATGATGACCTCATTAATTACTGATTACACAAACAACCACGCGAACAAACACTTTTAACCCAGTTTACTTAATCCTCGGGAATGCCTGTCAGCTCTAACATCAACATCTTCGTGGTGACTCAGAAGATTGTGTTAAAAGAGCTAACGCTACAATTTTTGGTGACTCAGAAGATTGTGTTAAAGGAGCTAACGCTACAATTTTTGGTGACTCAGAAGATTGTGTTAAAGGAGCTAACGCTACAATTTTTGGTGACTCAGAAGATTGTGTTAAAGGAGATAACGCTACAATTTTGGGTGACTCAGAAGATTGTGTTAAAGGAGCTAACGCTACAATTTTGGGTGACTCAGAAGATTGTGTTAAAGGAGCTAACGCTACAATTTTGGGTGACTCAGAAGATTGTGTTAAAAGAGCTAACGCTACAATTTTTGGTGACTCAGAAGATTGTGTTAAAGGAGATAACGCTACAATTTTTGGTGACTCAGAAGATTGTGTTAAAGGAGATAACGCTACAATTTTGGGTGACTCAGAAGATTGTGTTAAAGGAGCTAACGCTACAATTTTGGGTGACTCAGAAGATTGTGTTAAAGGAGCTAACGCTACAATTTTGGGTGACTCAGAAGATTGTGTTAAAGGAGCTAACGCTACAATTTTTGGTGACTCAGAAGATTGTGTTAAAGGAGCTAACGCTACAATTTTGGGTGACTCAGAAGATTGTGTTAAAGGAGCTAACGCTACAATTTTGGGTGACTCAGAAGATTGTGTTAAAGGAGCTAACGCTACAATTTTTGGTGACTCAGAAGATTGTGTTAAAGGAGCTAACGCTACAATATTTATGTTCACAGATCGTTCTGAGCTGTTTTCGTCGTATCTTATCACCACGCCACTAAGACACGGACAGTGCCAGCAATACAGATGCTGAGCCAACAGAAGCGATCACTCGATGACGCGGCGACCACACTATGCGCTCCAGTCGTGTAACAACAGTCGTAGAGTTTGAATGTTGGAGCGCTCGCGCAAAGTGTAAACAACACTGCATCACAGTTAGAGCTGAACTAATCCTCAGGGCCCGTATGTAAAACTCGAGGTTAATTTAACCCACGGCTACGGGCCTTACCCAGACTAGAACAGAAGAAACCTCAAAACAAAATAAAAAAGGAAGCGAAGAAAGCAAGAAAAATTCCTTCTGTAACGGCTTAGGCACCTTGCTGGAATGGGCCCGCTTCTTGGTTTAAAACAACAACAACAAAACAACAAAAAAAAAAAAACAACAAAAAAACAGAAAATTTAACCCTAGAGCTAGTTTAGTTGGAGGTTAGAGTCTTTTCGAGGTTAGACTCTAACCCAGAGCTAAAAGCCCTAACCTCGACTATTACATACGGGCCCAGGATAGAGTATTTTGAGCGTACAGCCGCACCCACGAACGAAACTGTTTCAGAACATAAGCTGGTTTAGCAAAGATGGAATTAACCCGTTTAACGCGGACTCGGATTTAGTTGGTAGTGTATCAGGGTGGGTAAACGCCCTTGGTTTTGTGATACGCTGTGCGGGTGGTGATACGCAAGTAAATTCACACTAGCTTGCTATTTAGGCTTGTATCTGACAAAGTATAAGTTTGTGTTTCAGTCTAAGGTATACAGTTGTTTTTCTGCTCTTTGGTTGCTAACTAATGCCAGGCAGCACGCTTCCTTCAAAACAGATTTTCCCACCCAAACAGACAATAGTTTCCAGAAGCAAGACACGTCAACAAGCTGCGTGACAAAAATAACAAGTTTTTAAAGTGATTTTGATAGTCTACTGATGCGACGTCCGTGCGTATTGAAATAGCTCAAAACTGTGCACTCTGTTACTCGTGGCCCGCACATGCCCAAGGATATGCTTGAAAAATAGGTCACTCAGTCAACAAGTCAAGTCTCCCACTTATCAACACATCAAACATGCCTCTTTTCACCAAAACCTCTACAGTGGCACTAAATGCACTTTCAACAACTGAAAAAAAATCAAGGAAAACAAGGGAAATTCACTTTAATAATGGCGGACCTCTTACTCCCTAACCTGCTTCATTTGCATCGTATTCTGTGACCTTCACCCCGAGTTGTTGCGCGGTACATGTAAGGATCTGTCGAGTTACAATACAATACAATACAATACAATACAATACAATACAGTACAACGCAATACAATACAATACAATACAATACAATACAATACAATACAATACAATACAATACATATTTATTCATATTCATTAGGATATTCATTTTGCAGCCTGCTGAACATTCATTAATAAAGAAAAATCAAAACTATTTTGATTAATAAATTACATAAGACAATACTAAAAATAATGAGCCCAAGACCCTGACAGAAGAAGATTTTTTTTTTTAAATCACACCTCACACCACACACCCTCTGTCTGTCTGTCTGTCTGTCTGTCTGTCTCTCTCTCTCTCTCTCTCTCTCTCTCTCTCTCTCTCTCTCTCTCTCTCTCTCTCGACCTGTCAAATAAATAACTGATTCTGAGTTGGCAACGCAGCTCGGGCACAGCCAAGCGATATGTCTTCATTAGTAATAGGAACTCAGGTCCGCCGAACAGGTAACGAATGGGGGCTGACCACTATCAGTTTGCAGCCTTGTGTCCGGCCGACCTGGTCAGTTTACTGCGTCACTGTGACGGTCCCAGCAAATTGAGGTACTTTTCATCGGTATTTAGGTGGGTGTTTGGAACTTTTAGGTCCTATTCCACCACGTGTGGCCAATATCACTGAAAGACGGGGCAACGAGGAAAAAAAAAAACAAAGGCCAGCACAGATATTTAGCCCCAGCCAGGATTCGAACCCACGACCCGAGGATTGAAAGGCCAGTGCTCCACCATTCGGCTATCCCAGTTTGGGCGTAACGGAGTCTCTCGCGGTAGGGGTAGCTCGAGCGCTCGTTTTGTGGGCCGCATCGACCAAGCAATTGAATTTCAGCCACAGCGGGTGATGGGAGAGGGGGGGGGGGATGTTTCGAAGTTTTGCGTCTTTTGTCCTTGCACCGCGAGGGTCACAGCGATTTTAAAGACAAGGGGCAGTGGAAAGAGTCTGTACAAATTATGACCCTGCCGGTAATACCAGTCAAGCTTACGATTGGGAATCTCTCTCTCTCTCTCTCTTTCTCTCTCTCTCATACACACACACACACACACACACACACACACACACACACACACACACACACACACACACACACACACACACACACACACATGCAAGGACGCACGCACATGTACGCCAGAACGAAACAATCAAACAATCTGATGTGAAACTTACAACTTTTCCAAACTGTGTAGCTTGTCAAAATCACGCTGAGAGATTGTGTTGATCTCATTTCCTGAGAGGTCTCTGTAAACAGAAAACAAGTTGCCATACAGCTGCTCCAACGAAAACAAGATAATTCCGAAAAACAAGGTAAAAGAAAAAGAGTAAGGATATCAAATCGATCTGTACGCATAATCTATGTCAAGCCAATATGGGTAAACGCAAACTGAGCTGTGAAATCAGGCTGCCCTTGGCTTTTATAGGCGCTGAAAACTCTGTAACTGTGACAGAGTTGACTGAATTTTGCACAGTCGGATAGTTTTTGTTGTTGTTGTTGTTGTTGTTTGTTTGTTTGTTTTTTAAACACAGTGTTTGTGGCTTTTTTGTTGAGGGTGGGTGGTTGTTTGGGGGTTTAACGTCCTTTTCCACCACATAGGGTAATATCAAAGACGAGGCAACGATGAAAAAGCCAGCACAAATATTTGGCCCCAGCCGGGATCGAACTCACGACCCGAGCATTAGAAGTCCAACGCTCTACCATTCGACCACCCCGGCTCCTCGGCTTTTTTGTTGAGATTGCAGACCTTTAAGATGGACGTCAGCGTAAAACAACGTTCCAGTACATTTATTGTACCCGCAGTTCTCGGACTACAAGATGGCTGCTCTACTTCCGAACTTGCTGAGAAAGCCAGGAAATCACGTCATGTAGGACCGCCATCTACCGGGCCGATTGTGCAGCGTCTAATGGAATCTTAACCAGATTAATTTGCCATTAATGGGCTGTAGGATGCGAACCGGGGAGATGGATGTCCTCCTAGCGTGACGCGCCGTTATGAAAGTGGTGATGGTGCTGTAGTGTTCAGCCTATAGTCATCGCGACCGAAACAGTACTCTGGTGATGAGACAGCCGGTGGCAAGCATGGTCCAAGTTACTCATAATGTAACAATTTTGGTTTCAGAACAGCAGCACTCAGTTCTTGGCTTTCAGCCTTTCAAAGCCAGAGCCTCAAAAGTCCTTTTCGTCGATCTTCTTCAAAATCAAGACTATCAAGGGGATGCATAAAAAAAAACCTCTTTAAAAGCAGGTAAGTTCTGGTTCCCTGTTACAACGTGTGATCTAAAGGGGACATTATCGGTGAGTGATGAATAAAGAGTGTGGAAGCAAAAGGTTAAAAGGCCCATTGTCTTCTCACAGTACCTCATCACAGAAGACCTTTTTTTTTCTTTTTTTCTTTTTTTTTTTTGGGGGGGGGGGGGTAGTTGCGATTGTACTCGTACGCTCGAAATACGAGCATACATTACTAAAAAGGTAAAGCTCTGAATGACACACACACACACTGTAGTGCGAACGAGAACTACAAGATCTCGCAGCTCTCTTAGTCAACGCGTGCCCGCACGGTTGTCGCGTCACGTTTTAGGTTGTCATGTTTTGGCATTTCACGAAAGCACAGACAGAACAAGAACCATTATTTTACAACCCAATTTACGGTAGACATTCGAAACACACAGACAGACAGAAATGAAATGAAATAAGCCTTTATTAATTTTTCCAAGCATAAAACGATATAGGTACAAAGGCCTGTCTTTTATCTTGTCCTTGCTGAACTAGGGAAACGACACTACTAAGGAGGGAGAGAGAGAGGGAGAGAGAGAGAGAGAGAGAGAGAGAGAGAGAGAAAACGAAAATGAAAATGAACTTTATTTTCCAACGGTAAAAAGTTGTTGATCAAAAGACCAGTTTTCAAACTTGCCGTTGCTAAATCTACAAAAAAAGGCTAAATCTACATAAAAGGAGTTGTAAGACCACACACACACACACACACACACACACACACACACACACACACACACAACACACACACAACACACACAACACACACACACACACACACACACACACAATGAATTCATCAATACATGTCAAACATTTGAAAAAAAAAAAAAAGAAGAAGAAGAGAGAGAGAGAGAGAGGTAGGTGGGGGGGGGGGGGGGTGTGACAAACCGCATTTATGGGGTTTTCATTGATTGTGTGTTTGCCGTTTTCAAGGGTGTATTTTCATGTGTAGTGTTAACTAGTGTTTTAGACAGGTAGTACTGTACTGGAGTTTATCCCAGTCTACCTAACGTTTTCACGTGCGGGAAAATGCCTATGCACGGCTATAGCGATTGCTTGAGTTTTACTCTGTACTAGAGACTGTGGTAACACAAGTAGACGTGAGTTGTTGTCAGCTTACGAAGTGAGCAATTGCGACAAAGATTGTGCGCAGTCCTACTATTGACCGGTGGAGGGAACAGGTCTCTTTTTTTCCCCACCCGGCTTTTGTGTTCCGTATGCCATAGCGCTACAGGTATGTTTGATTTTTGAATATTGTTTGTTTATTTCAAGACCAAGTGGATTGTTTGTTAACCCTATGGATAACTTGATGCTATTATGATGTATGTCTGATTTAGTTCTGAATGTTGGACTTCTCAAATGGTTATTTAAATGAGAGAATTTTTGGTAGGATGTTTTGAACTTCATTCTTGTGAGGAATCAGTTGTGAGAATATGGTTTGAGGTTGATGATGAGGATATAAGTTTGAACTGGTTGATATTGTATAGGTACTTGGTAACTGGAAGGTGAATTTGTTGATAATTTCTGATATCAATTCATAACTGGAACTTTCGAGATCGATGTCAGATGTTATTGTTGTTGAAATGGAACTTTGTTCAGGATCAAAGTTAGTTTATGGAGAAGAAATACTATCCGAGATAGTGGTAGTAATTACGGGTTAATATTGTACAGGAACGACGCCGGAGACCCGGTGAGCTGACCGCATAGTAATATGTCCGCCTGATCAGCGTACACGACACCATGTTTGTCTACTATTGTCTGCCCCGTCGTTGTGGAGCTTGAAGCCAGCGACGTGTGTTTGTCTCCCTTGAGATCACGTGCAGCCATCCCGTCGAGCGCCGTGTCAAGGTGGAGCTCTCCCTGAGTCTGATGGGGTACACCATCCTCAGCGTATTATTTGTGAAGGTGTCTGCGGTCCAGCCTCGTTCAAGTCACTTCCAGAAGAAGTGCTTCCATTCACTCATTCCAGGAGAAGGTGAGAAGATTTGAATCGCCCGGAATTCCCAGAGGAATCGTCTGGACTCGTGTATATATTTACTATTCAAGACCAACAAGTCTTCACCCAGTCTGCAGCATCTACACACACACACACCAAAAAAAAATCACTGGCTGTGACAATTTAAAACATAAAAGGCCCCAGTACTACACAAATCTACACAAAGGGAGTAAGGCGCTATAGAATGGAAGAGATCCAAAAAACTAAACAGGACAGGTAGCAAAGAGTAGGAGGATAGTACAAACAGGCAGGAAAATAGACTCAGCCCTCGTGGAAGCGAACCTAACACTTAAAAAATGCCTCCACCCCGCACACCTGGAGGCGGGAACTAACAACTAACAAACATTCAGACTGAAATTAATGAACTCAAAAGAGTAGGCAGAGAAGAGAGAGTCTTTTTTTTTTTTTTTCCAAAAACAATTAATCAACTAAACGAAACACGAGTATTTTTTTTTTTTTTTTCAAAAATGAACTGAAATGAAAGGGGACGTAAACGGGGTCACCACTGTAACGTAAGGCGGTCTCACACTTTCACTCTGCTTTCACATCACAGACATTCAGAAAGGCACGCATGCAAACGTCATCCCCTCCCTTTCATACACACAAGCAAGTAGTTATTCTTTTGACTGAGACCTTTTATACACAAAAATAAACAGATAATCACACGAATCAACAAGTAATTTTAAGGCTTAATTACATTCACACTGAAAAACAGAAGCCTCCAATTTCACCAGCACATCGGTTATTCAAAGGATATGTGCCTGGATATAAAATGTACTACAACGCGGAGAAAACCACTGACTATACACAACTGGATGTGAAATGAATAAAGTGAAATAAACAAGATGAACACAACAAGCTTGGTCAAAACGATGCTGCAGACTGGGTGAAGACTTGTTGGTCTTGAATAGTAAATATATACACGAGTCCAGACGATTCCTCTGGGAATTCCGGGCGATTCAAATCTTCTCACCTTCTCCTGGAATGAGTGAATGGAAGCACTTCTTCTGGAAGTGACTTGAACGAGGCTGGACCGCAGACACCTTCACAAATAATACGCTGAGGATGGTGTACCCCATCAGACTCAGGGAGAGCTCCACCTTGACACGGCGCTCGACGGGATGGCTGCACGTGATCTCAAGGGAGACAAACACACGTCGCTGGCTTCAAGCTCCACAACGACGGGGCAGACAATAGTAGACAAACATGGTGTCGTGTACGCTGATCAGGCGGACATATTACTATGCGGTCAGCTCACCGGGTCTCCGGCGTCGTTCCTGTACAATATTAACCCGTAATTACTACCACTATCTCGGATAGTATTTCTTCTCCATAAACTAACTTTGATCCTGAACAAAGTTCCATTTCAACAACAATAACATCTGACATCGATCTCGAAAGTTCCAGTTATGAATTGATATCAGAAATTATCAACAAATTCACCTTCCAGTTACCAAGTACCTATACAATATCAACCAGTTCAAACTTATATCCTCATCATCAACCTCAAACCATATTCTCACAACTGATTCCTCACAAGAATGAAGTTCAAAACATCCTACCAAAAATTCTCTCATTTAAATAACCATTTGAGAAGTCCAACATTCAGAACTAAATCAGACATACATCATAATAGCATCAAGTTATCCATAGGGTTAACAAACAATCCACTTGGTCTTGAAATAAACAAACAATATTCAAAAATCAAACATACCTGTAGCGCTATGGCATACGGAACACAAAAGCCGGGTGGGGAAAAAAAGAGACCTGTTCCCTCCACCGGTCAATAGTAGGACTGCGCACAATCTTTGTCGCAATTGCTCACTTCGTAAGCTGACAACAACTCACGTCTACTTGTGTTACCACAGTCTCTAGTACAGAGTAAAACTCAAGCAATCGCTATAGCCGTGCATAGGCATTTTCCCGCACGTGAAAACGTTAGGTAGACTGGGATAAACTCCAGTACAGTACTACCTGTCTAAAACACTAGTTAACACTACACATGAAAATACACCCTTGAAAACGGCAAACACACAATCAATGAAAACCCCATAAATGCGGTTTGTCACAGGGGGGGATATTAAAGATGACAACGGTAGTCTAGCTTAAACGTGTCACTTTGACACAGTGACAGCTATGTCATGTCAAGTCCGGGCTAAATGCAGACCTTTGATTAGGTTTCTTTGGAAAAATGAGAGGCGACTCTTTTGAACCATTGAAGACACCCAAGCTTTGACAAACAAAACCTTTTCTCGCCCACCGTTTTTTTTTTTGTTTTTTTTTTTTCCCCCGCGCCGTGTATGTCAGTACGTCCGCAGAGTTACCTTTTGTTTGTTTGTTGAAGTTATGTCCCATTTGTTTATGTCCTGAAGAAGGCGAAAGCCGAAACGTTGGCCTGTGCCGTCCTTTGTCAAAGTTAAGTGGTTTCTGTCCCTTTTATGTCGCTTTTATTTGCTTAACTTGTAACCACTTCGCAGTCATTACCGTTTCCGTTTCTAAAACCTTGACTGCAGTTTTCGGGGGAAAGGAATAATGCTCTATCTTTTCCCCTCTCACGTTATATTTCTTCAGCAAGGGCAAGTCCAAAAATAGAAAGATATTTGTTTTAGTTTGGGGTTGTTGTGTCGTTGTCTTTTTCGTTGTAAACTAAAACAGATCTGTTTCGCTTCAGTGGGTCAGCAAAGGTCTGGACAGAGGAACAGAAAACGTCATCGACTTTGGCGTCACCGGAATTTCTGAAAGACTGTTTGCACCATGATTATAATTTGAAATGGCAAAGTTCTGCAACTTGGGAAGAGCAAAGACAACCCCCTCCCCTGCCCCCCCCCCCCCCCCCCCCCGACCCCCCTGCCCAACCCCTCCCCTTTCTCCCTTACGACACAACGGGATGAATTCAAAATGGGCGCGTGTGTTTTCCGTGCTTCTCCGCTTTCAAAGTAGCACCGTTATGACAGTGTTTTCAAACAGTAGCACCGAGTTTTTCCATTTCAAAATTTCAGTGGGACCGTGTTTTTCAATTTTCAAAATTTCAGTAGCACTGAGTTTTCCCATTTCAAAATTTCAGTAGCACCGAGTTTTTCCATTTCAAAATTTCAGTAGCACCGAGTTTTTCCATTTTCAAAATTTCAGTAGCACCGAGTTTTTTCCATTTTCAAAATTTCAGTAGCACCGAGTTTTTCCATTTTCACTGACTAGCACCGAGTTTTTCCAACGGCCTATCGGCGTGAAACTGAGTGAGGGGCCGTGTTTTGAACCAGACAACGGCTTTTCATGACGCGTTACTACTAAACTGACGCAAAGCTTGTGTGCATGCTTTTATTTCGAACATACGGCTTTGTGTAGCATCGTCGACCATTTTCAAGCAGAGTAACACGGTAAACACATGCGTCCATTTTCTTTACACCCCGTGGTCCCCCACCCACCCCTCCCTCCTCAGTCTCCCCTCCCCCACCGCCTTCCCCCCGCACCTTCTCAAAGCACGCTGAGCCAACTACAGACTCCCCTAGGTATTTCAACCGGACGAAGGGATAAGCGCGCATGACAGCCATGCCAAAAATAAACTCAAGGGGAGAACACTTCCGCCAAAACAATTACGGCCCCCCTCAGTTGATTCCCTTGTAGAAACACTTAAGGACGCTCGCTTGCACGAGTATTTTCGCTTATAAAGGGGGCTGTTAAAGCTGACACGAGCAAAAAGAAGTCTGTACGACTTTTTTTTTTAAAGGTGCGACCAACCCTGCGGTTGTTTCTGGTCTGAAGTGGCTACAAATCTAAAGCTCGCACATTACAGCAGGGTCAATGCACGGTTACCATTTTAAGGTCCTTACTTTCCTGCAGCTACACCTCAAACTTTTCAAGTAGGGTGCGCCTGTGCAAGGTGGGTGAACGCCCTTGCTTTGGGGATACGCTGTGCGGGTGGTGATACGTACGTAAAAACACGCTAGCTTGTTTAGTTATTTAGGCTTGTGTCTGACAAAGTATAAGTTTGTGCGGCATATCTTAGGCATCTGCTACACCGAGCCACATACCCTACAAACCTATACTTTGTCAGATGCAAATAACAGGCTAGTGTGTATTTACCGACCTATCACCACCCGCACAGCGTGTCACACAGCATGGGCGTTTATCCATCCTGATGTGGTCTCGTGGGTTGATCCACTGCTCTCGCATTTCTAGCGGCCCTAATAGGTGTTGGTTCGAGCCCTACCCTTGGTGGGAGGTTAAAAAAAATGTGCTCATTAGAAAACGTTGCCCGTTTTCTCTGGCTGTGTACTCTAGACCCGCTTGAGCCCCAAAACATTTACATTTCGTCTGCATTACATAGACTGAATTCATTTTTACACCATCATCATCACGGTCATGATGTTTGTAAGAATGTATTGTATGACCGTGTGTATGTAATGTATGTAACGTTCTGCTGTTGTAAGGCGCCCAAAGCTCCAGCACGAGGTCGGGCACCAAAAAAATCGTATTTATTATTATCATTTTTTACCTCAGACTTGAGGAAGCCTAACCCTAAAGGCCGTTCTTAACCGGGCGAACTTTTGGTTCGCGAACTAGGTTCGAAGAGTACGGCGAACTAGGTTCGCGCACGCTGTTTCTTAACCGACCAAATACTTGTGCGCAAACCGGCCCTGGTTCGAAAGGTTCGCCGAACTAGGTTCGAGGTCTGCATAGCGTGTCGTGGGAACCCTCGCGATCCTTTGGCCGATCCTGCGCTCTGATTGGCTGCTCGGGGAGAGCTGTTGTGGGCATGTACAAAGTTGAGGAAAATGGCGGACGGCATGGCGGCTATCGACTCACTTCACATTTCCCTCTCTTGCGCTCTTTTCCTCTTTTCTCCTCTTCCTCGGCTTCCAAGAGTTCACTCAAAACGATAACTACCGCAAATGCCTGGTCGTCTCGATCTACGAAGGCGGCCATTTTGGTTGTTTACGATTGTCTCAACTTCCGAGTCCGCCTTGTTCGGGCGATGACGTATACATATCTGATCACTAACGGTCGGTTAAGGCAGAGAACTGGTTCGTCCGAACCTCTCGAACTACGTACGTGTGCGCGCTGGCCCTGTTCGTATACGATACTCAGTTCGCCGAACAAGTTCGCCGGACTGGTGGTTCGCCCGGTTAAGAACGGCCTTAACCCGCCCAGACATCACGTGTTTCTTCGGGCTGAACCGTAGACTGATCAAAAAAGAAAGTGAACTTACAGAACTTGTACCCCGCCGGGAATCCCGAAGGGCACTGCCGGGAGGTCAAGGTCATCACAGTACACCCGCGTGTTTTCCTTGCACGTGCAGCCTGCAGGCAGTTGGCCTAGACTCAGCGCTGAAACGAGAGAATGATTTGACATTCAATGCTGTGAGTGTGATATTTGGATACATCTTGCCTCGGGTAAGTTGCGACTGCTCTAGTTCGCCTCGAGGTCCAGCACGTCGCGACATTAAAGGTCTACAAACTCAACAACAACAACAACAACAACAACAACAAAAGCCGTAAACAGTGGGGGCGGGTGGGTGGGTGATTGGGGGTATAAAGTCCTTTTCCACCACATAGGGTGATATCAAGGACGGGGCAACGATGAAAAAAGCCAGCACAAATATTTGGCCCCAGCCGGGATACGAACTCACGACCCGAGCATTCAAACAGTGTTTTTGTTTGTTTGTTTGTTTGTTTGTTTGTTTGTTTTTTTCAAAACTGCGACTACAGCGACTGTGCATAATGCAGGCAACTCTGTCACACTTGCAGAGTTTTCAGCGCTTCGGAGACCCTTATAACACCAGTGCGTGAGTTTGCGGTGACTTCATTGTGCTACTGGTCAGTGAGCGAGACACATCGCTACAGCGTCTTGCGGGTGTTGTGTGCTGCACGAGAAGGCTAGCCAAAACGAAAACCGAGCAGTGAAATCAGGCTGCCCTTGGCTTTTATAGGGGTTCAAGGGACGCTGAAAACTCTGTAACTGTGACACAGCTGAGTGTGCATTTTGCACAGTTGGATAGTTTTTTTTTTTTTTAGAAACACATTGTTTGTGGCTTTTTGTTGTGATCGCAGACCTTTAACACGTCGCCCACACTGTTCGTGTGTATGTGGGTTTTGTTTTCTTTCCACAGGCGTTTTTATATAGGTCTTTACTTCGGTTGCAGGATTACGTGAGTGGGCGAAAAAGTCCCTGAGCATGTCCTGGTATTAAAGGTCTACAATCTCAGCGGGTGGGTGGGTGGGTGCGTGTTGGGGTGGGTGTTTGGGGGTTTAACGTCCTTTTCCACCACATAGGGTGATATCACAGACGGGGCAACGATGAAAAAGCCAGCACAAATATTTGGCCCCAGCCGGGATCGAACTCACGACCCGAGCATTAGAAGTCCAACCCTCTACCATTCGACCGCCCCGGCTCCCCTCTACAATCTCAGCAAAAAGCTGCAAACATTGTGGAGATATATAAACTCTGCAACTGTGACAGAGTTGCCAGGATTATGCAACTGTGACAGAGTTGCCAGGATTATACAAACTGCGACTCCTTCGACCTCGCATAATCCTGGCAACTCTGTCACAGTTGCAGAGTTTTCAGCGCTTCGGGGACCCTTATAAAACCAGAGCACGAGTTTGCCGTGACATTATTTGGCTTTTGGTCAGTGAGCGAGACACATCGCTACAGTGTCTAGCGGATGTTGACTGTTGAGTGCTGCACGATCTTTCTCACTCAGTGTCAAAACGCAAATTGAGCTGTGAAATCAGGCTGCCCTTGGCTTTTATTGGGGTTTCAGGGACGCTGAAAACTCTGTCACTGTGACAGAATTGACTGTGCATTTTGAACAGACAGCTCTTTAAAACAAACTGTTTGTGGCTTTTTCTTGACATTGCAGACCTTTAAGAACCAAGCTAGCTGTTCAGCCCACGCTAGCAGTCTGGCTGATTTACTTGCTCAGTCCGTTTCCTGGTTTAGTTCATTTGTTACAGGAGAATGTTTTTTTGTTTTTGTTTTTTTCCCCACGAAAGCCCTGCACGTGTTCTTATCGCGTGAGTGGACAAGAGCCCGTGCGCTATCAAGAATCCAGATCCAAACACTGATCAGTAAAATCTACGGGGATTTTACGTGTTTGCCATTCGCGAAACTGGTGACATCGGTTTTTAGCGTACATCCGGTTTTGCTCAGAGCAGCTTCTTAGTAGGTCACAGTATCCAGGATGGGTAAATGCCCTTGGTTTGTGATACGCTGTGCAGTGGGTGATACGTAGGCAAAAACACACTAGCTTGATAGTTATAGGCTCGTATCTGAGAAAGTATAAGTCTGTGCGGCATACTTCATGTATCCACTACACTCCAACAGATTGGTGCACCTACATGTAGCATGTAAAGCTCGAAAGGTGGCGGTAAATGGGCATAGTTTCAGTGACGAAATCCGCGAGATTTTAGTGCGCAAAATTCGATCAATCGAGAGAGCGGGTGAAGGCTATTATGGAGGGAACTCGTACAGGTCTATTTTTAGACGGACGTCACCTGAGGTCACGGGATTCCGGAAACGCCCGATAGCGCGTTCAAACCCCAACCAAACCCTAACCCTAAGCCTAAGCCTAAACCTAACCGTCTAAAAATAGACCTGTACGAGTTCCCTCCACGATAGCCGCCCCCGCGAGAGCGATTCGTCGGGGCCGATTCTGGTGTTCAAACGCATCTACACCGCACCAAACACGCTTCTCAAGATATCTGGTGGTCGCACGAGTGGCAATCAGCTCTGCACAGCGTATCACAGACCAAGGGCGTTTACCCATCCCGGTATCTACACAGCAAAAAGCAAAATAATGCCTCCTAACTAAGGAGTTAACAGATCGCTCTTTCCAATCTTCACTTCTTACCACCGAAACCTGTCAGGCGATTTATAATAAACAACGTGTGTGTGTGTGTGTGTGTGTGTGTGTGTGTGTGTGTGTGTGTGTGTGTGTGTGTGTGTGTGTGCGTTCGTGCGTGCGTGCGTGCGTGCGTGCGTGCGTGCGTGTGTGTGTGTGTGTGTGTGTGTGTGTGTGTGTGTGTGTGTGTGTGTGTGTGTGTGTGTTTGACTTCCTGGTCTTATCATAGTAATTTTTTTTTTTTCTTCTTTTCAATTTTCTTTCTTTTTATCGTAGTGTAGCAACGACATGTTTGAAAATGGTCTTTGTATGCCTGTAACTTCTTACGTTGTAAAATAAAGGATCTCTCTCTCTCTCTCTCTCTCTCTCTCTCTCTCTGATGGACGATTTTCTCTATGGTTTTGTTTCTTGTAGTTTAGTGCATAATACAGGGGCGCCGGAACCGGGGGGGGGGGGCAGGGGGGGGGGCAAGAGTATCTTTTTGCCCACCCTGGAAAATCAGGTGACTATGGCAAGAGGGGGGGGGGGCAAAGCCCCTACCCCCCCCCCCCCCCCCTCTTCCTGCTCTCTCCCTCATCCCACCCAACAGAGAACTCAGTTTCGCCGTTGCATGAAATATCAAAACGACTTGGCAGAAAGTCGTCTGATAATCCCCCCCCCCCCCCCTGCTTTTCACTTTCTCCGGGCAACGTCCTTCCTTTCACTGGCTCTGGCGTTTCCCCCCTCTGAGATTCTGTCCCCCCTCCCCCCAACATCTTCCGGCGCCCCTGTAATACCTTTTATATTTTGCTCCCTTTTTTTCCTTAGTAGATATTCTCTGTAGTATTAGCAACGGCAAGTTTGCAAAGTGGCGAATTTCTGTCAAAACTTTTACCGTTGATAAATAAAGTTTCATCATCATCATCATCATCATCATCATCATCATCATCATCTCTCTCTCTCTCTCTCTCTCTCTCTCTCTCTCTTTCACCCACCCATTCACCTCTCTCTCTCTGAGCGGCATGTTGCTTTTAGAAAATACGTGCTGCCAGACACGTTTTGTTGTAACTGAAGCTGCCTTTAGCCATTAAAACAACCGCATCTATCATGACTTCGTCTAAATTGTAACTTTCACAAAAAACAAACGAATTTACGCATGTAATGTATCCGACTATGGTTCCTCTTAAGCTGTCGGTCGCAGGCTGGTTAATGATGAATAAAGCCGGCTCTTAACTGGGCACTGCGGAGCGCCACAGTGATGTCCTCAGTTGTGATTGGGTGGGGGGGGGGGGGGGGGTCCGCCGCTGTGGCGTCATCACAGCAACCTGGATTTCAAATAGTCACAACTGTGACCGTGGTTTCCACAACAGATTCTGATTGGCTGTACTACGTCACTCGGCGCGCAAACATGGCGGACAGTGCATCTTCAATCGGTTTGTCACCGAGCACAGCTGTGTTCAGTTTTGTAGTTAGTAGACACACCGAGCGCAACGACTGTGATGTGCACATGACGTGTGTTTCGCGCGCTGTGCCCAGTTAAGAGCAGGCTTAAGGGTGGACCAGGTGGGGGGTTTGGGTGTTTAACGTCCTTTTCCACCACGTGAGGGTGATATCAAAGACGGGGTACAGAGAAAAAGGCCAACACAAAATTTGGCCCAAGCCGGGATTCGAACTCACGACCCAAGCAGTGAAAATCAAACGCTCTACCATTCGGCTATCCCCGCTCCCCTGCTGATGAATAAGGAGCAGTGAAAAGAACTATATGATAATTCAATGAAGTCTCCTGTGTTTGGAGATACGTACATATTTCGGTTTAGGTTCGCCAAATTTAAAATCGGTTTCTGAGAGCAGTTTGCAAAAAGACTGGCGATCAAGGGACGGAACTCGTGTTTTCAGTCTCGGATAACGACACTGTAACATTATGGATGTTCACGAATTCATAAACTTATTATTAGACATGATTATACTTCATATCAAATATAATAATACACCTTCATGCAGATTGCAACCGACAAAGAAACAAACAAGTACCGGAACTGACTGAGGCAATGAAAGGGGAGCATCACTGGATGCGACAGCACAAAAGAGACACACGCCAAACCGAGGTAAGGGTGGGCCAGGTTGGTGTTTGATGGTTTAACGTCCTTTTCCACCATGTATGGGTGATACCAGAGACAGGGCACCCCCCCCCCAAAAAAAAAAAAAAAAAAAAAAAGGCCACAAATATTTGGCCCCGGCCGGGATTCCAACTCACGACCCGAGCATTGAAAGTCCAACGCTCTACCATCCGGCTATCCCGGCTCTATGCTCACCACGACATCCAGAATCAAGCTATCTACACGTTTACCTATTATTTTACTCCTTTTTATTTCCCAGGCAGCGCTAGCAGCCTTTTTGTGATTGCCTTGCCCCCATGCGCGTACCTCAATGTGGCAGGTGCCTCGTTGTATCGTATACCGACACTTACCGCAGACATCCTGCTCCTGCTCGCGATCGGCGTCTGGTCGTTTCAGGAACATGGCGTCCCAGCTTTCGTCGTAATGCTCGTCTCCACCTGCTGCAGCAAAGAAATATTTCAAGTGAGTGAGTGAGTGAGTGAGTGAGAGAGAGAGAGAGAGTGTGTGTGTGTGTGTGTGTGTGTGTGTGTGTGTGTGTGTGTGTGTGTGTGTGTGTGTGTGTGTGTGTGTGTGTGTGTGAGTGAGTGAGTGAGTGAGTGAGTGTGTGTGTGTGTGTGTGTGTGTGTGTGTGTGTGTGTGTGTGTGTGTGTGTGTGTGTGTGTGTGTGTGTGTGTGTGTGTGTGTGTGTGTGTGTGTGTGTGTGTGTGTGTGTGTGTGAGTGAGTGAGTGAGTCAAAAACATGGGATACGCATGCGCGGTACGAAATGTATTATCGGAAACCACAAAAAAGAACGTACAAACAATAACTGTACCAGACTTCACTCTTTCTAAATCGTGAAAATCCTTTCTGCGCGTATGTTTTCCCCCTTATTTCAAAATTTCTGTCGCGTCAGTATTGTTTGTTTGTTTGTTTGTTTGTGAGGCGCTTCGAACTCGCAGGCGATAACGGGCACATTAACATGTCCATTTATGATTCTCACTATGAATAGGACAGTGAATGTAATTACCGTCGTCGTCATCGTGGTCATGATCATGGTCGACCTCACCGTCACCATCGTAGTTATCGTCATCATCGTCGTCGTCTTCATAATTATCATCACCATCATCGTAACCGCCGTCGTCATCATCGTCGTCATCATAATTTTCATCACCTTCATCGTCGTCATAATTATCATCACCGTCATCGTCGACGTCGTCGTCGTCATCACCGTCATCGTCATCAACATCATTGTCGTCATCATTATCGTCATCTTCATGCGTTCTACTCACCGCAGTACTCTTCGTCACTACCGTCCTCACAGTCCGGTTTGCCGTCACAGAAGAAAGCGTCGGAGACACAAGTCAGGTCGTCACAGGTGAAGTTGCCTGACGAGCAGTATGCGCCCGCTGTTCTCACCAGACCTGTCGCAAGGAAAAACCAAGACATAACGACTTCATTTTCACTCGATTTGATCAGGAAGATTTCGCCCAACCAATATCCTGCTCAACACCAAGGGATTTCGAACGTTCCAACGTTTCCGGATCCGCTGGCGGACACTTAAAACCACTTGCCCCAAGTCCCCTTAAAGGACGCGGGGAATTCGGGGAAGTTTTGCGAGCCGCACTTGATTTAGTATACGGTCTGCGCTAGTAGGGGGTGAGGGGGGCTAGGGGGGGTAAGGGGGTAGGGGGTGGGGGGGGGGTTAACGTCCTTTTGGACCACGTAAAGGTGATAGTGATATCAAACACGGGGCAACGAAAAAAAAAAAAAAAAAAAAAACAGTACAAATATTTGGCCCCAGCCGGTAGCCGTTAGAAACCGACCAGCAAATGACCGTTTTTACTGGCAAAGTGCCAAAAAAATTAATAAATAAAAATGAATACGAGAGAAATGAGGTAAGAAACATGTTCAAAAACAATGTGGTGTTCTGCGTTTTGTAATAAGTTTAATGGCTTTCGCTGGAGCTTTATTGAGCCGTAGTAAGACGGAAACTGTTTCAGACCACGCTATTCCTTCGTATCAGTATTACCGAATGTGTGCGTGGCACTCTACCATTTCCTTATGAGTATGGATGGAGTTTTGTAATATGACATCGGATACCGATAAAAAAAAAAATAAAAAAAAGAGAGCTGCTTTAACGTCAGTTTCATGATGGACAAACCTGAGACACACACACTTGACATACATAATCCACCACCTACATTCTCTCTCTCTCTCTCTCTCTCTCTCTCTCTCTCTCATAGTTTTCCTAGTTTTTATAGTTTAACAAGGACAAGATCGAAAAAAAAGGTCTGCGCACCTAATCTTTTATCCTTGTGAAATAAATTTTCCTTCGTTCTCTCTCTCTCTCTCTCTCTCTCTCTCTCTCTCTCTCTCTCTCACACACACACACACACACACACACACACACACACACACACACACACACACACATAAAGTTTTGGCAGATGGTGCTATTTTTTTTTATAGACGGAAACGTCGATCATGTCTCCTGACTGTAAATAATCTGAAGCACACACAGAATGAACAAGCGGTAAACTTTATGGCTACGGAATAGTTCATGTGAAAGGTCTTCGGGTCTTCACAGCATATACATTACACCATCTCACGCACTGGCACTGAGCCAACAGGTTAGACACAGCTTAGACACCTGCACAGTGACAACATCTCGAATGCTGGCACTAAGCCAGCAGAACTGGTTAATGGTATAGTCTGTTTCTCGAAAGAAAAGTAGTTTTTCTTTAAGACATCCATTCACCAAACTGTTCACTTTTTGAAAGTCAATAAGCACAAGTATGCTGTTTTCAAAGATCCAACTGGATTTTTTTTTGTTTGTTTGTTTGTTTTAGTGTACATGTTGTAGTGTTTGCTCTTCCGTTTCGAGTTAGTCGCTTTCTCGAAAGAAAAGAAGTTTTTCTTTAAGATATCCATTAACCAAACCGTCCACTTTTTGAAAAGTCATTAAGCACAAAAAGTATGCTGTTTTCGGAGACTCAACTGGATATATTTTGTTGTTGTTGTTGTTTTAGTGTACATGTTGTAGTTTTGGCTCTGTATAGGAGAGGCTTTCCGTCAATTAGGTAAAACTGTCGAGTTTGTTTACCTCTGCTACACCCCGTGTTTGGATGTAGGTGAATCATGAGACTGCCCCCGACTGTGCGACACACGCTGTGCACACAACATAATCATAACAGTGCCCTTTTTGCTTGTCCACTAGCAACACAGAAGTATCTTTATTGTCACTGGCCAGCAGAGTAACCACGCGCACTGATACGCGAGGTGACTGAGCCGTATAACGAAACAAGCCGAATACGTACCACTGACAACCACTGACAGAAGGAGAAACGAAGAATCCATGTTTGTTAATGCACCACTAGTATCGTTTTGTAGCTACCAAGCTTCAGTTGACGTCACAACGCATGATCTGCAACAGAAAGAAAATGCTTAGAGAAATTCCTGCCATGTACATACGCCTGATGAATGCTTCAGTTCAGTTCAGCGTCAGTTTGTTTTTTTCTTCAGAAAGATGGTATTATAGAGGTTACGAAAACCCCGTACGAAGCCCCAACTACGAGGTCACTGGGGTCGCGTATGCGCAGACGAAAAATCCTCACTTCCGCTCGTGGTTCTTCTTTCGTATCGAACGAAGAAAATGGAGGGCCTTCGTAGTCGATTTGGGCGAGTACGAATGTTAAAATTATATGCGTGACGCGCCAACATATACCTTGTTTGGATTTTTTGTCTTGTCCAAAACCAATTTTCTTTCTGTAGTCATCCTTATGCTAAGCGGAAACCCTTTGATTCATCGGAAAGAATAAAAAAAAAAAAGCAGCTAGCAGTCGGAGTGGTATGGCGGGTGTCAGACCAGAGAACTGGAATGTTTTCGCCAGTCTGAAAAGCCCAGGTACATCAGTCTATTTACCGTCACTACTATACATTAGCATCTTCGCGTTTTTTCTTAGGATCAGTTTAACCAAGGTTGTTGGCAGATCTGAATCTGATACTGGACAAAGCGGGCAAAACATGAGCGTGCTATAGAGTGCTATGGCCGTATAAATTCATTTAAAAGAAACAAATCGCATTCGAGTTACGCGCCAACGATTTGGGTCCTTGGCCTCGCTTTAGACGGGGCTGTGCTCTGTTAGAAATGTGACAGCAGCAGTTATTTCCCTTAAAAACCCTCGGTCGTTGCCCAAGTTCGTAACACTCATAACCACCAAAACTTACCACACAATAAAGGACAATGTGCAAACTTGTGCATGTTTGGTAATTCACTGTGTTACGTCGCCGCGCGGCGACACTGGCGTTCGGCTAACATGTCGCCGAGCGGCGCCAATGGCGATGAAAGGGTTAATGAAAATCAGGCGTGAAACAGCAGCTTAAAGATTTTTTTTTTTAATCAGGGAGTGCATGCAGTGCATGCAGTTCATGGCTGGGTGGGCGTTTGGGAGTTTAACGTCCTTTTCCACCAAACACTGGTGATATCAAGGACGGGGCAACAAGAAATGGCCAGCACAAATATTTGGCCCCAGCCGGTGTAACAGGATATTTCGGAACCGGGACGAATGGGAACCATTCCGATTTATCCTGGCCCTGGTGGCAGGATTTTTCGGAACCATTCCGATTTATCCTGACTCTAGTGACAGGATATTTGAAAACCACCAGCATATTTCGGAATCGTCTAGAAGGTCATTAGCCCACATGAATTTTGTCTGCCAGGTGCGGGATAAATGGGAATGGTTCCGAAATATCCTGGGATTTGGGGGAACCGGTTCCGATTTATCCTGGTTCCGAAATATTCTACGACACCGGGATTCGAACTCACGACCCGAGCATTGTAAGCCCAACGCTCTACCGTGCCATTCGGCTATCCAGGCACCCGTACACAATTAGTGATTTCACTAATTTATTGTAATGTGTATTTGCATGCATGGTTTAAAAGAAAAGCTCAGAAAGTCATCCTGACCTCAAAATAATGAAAACAAGGACCTCCATAGCATCATCATACCATCATCATCATCATGGAAAATAAATTTTGTCCCAGCATCAGAGCTCGCCGTGGATTCTACCCATGACCTGGGAGGAAAACCCACTAAAGCTGGTAAAGAGAAGGGGCAGAAAACACGCGCATGTCTTGGGCTTAATTGTTTGTATGCTTTGACAAATGTCTGTTATTTTGCATTTGCATACTATTTTTTTTTTGCTGCCCCAACTCTTTTTGCCAGCTCCAGTGGTGTTCCTCCCAGGTCTTGGGTGGCATCCACAGAGGGCTCGAAGGCTGGGACAATTTTTATTATGCATGATGATGGAGATGAGGATGATGGTAAGATGATGCTATGGAGGTCCGTGTGGTTTGGGACTGCGGGACAGGGCCGCATTCCACGCTTCCTGTCATAAATATCCCGGCGTTCACCAGGCCCGGGAACTACGGCACCTGCGGTGCCGGCCGTGTAATCATCCACATCATAAGACGTGTCATACCAAGGGAAGCACCCCCAAAGTCGCACCCGTGAGGTGGGTGAATCTCGGCTGTGTGGCAACAGCCTCCCCATTGGGTCCATAGCACACCCGCTCTGGGTAGGAAAAATCCCGCTTGTCTCGGCTGGGATTCGAACCCGGGTCTCCCGGTCCATGGTCCGAAGTGCTAACCACTACACTACGGGGGCCGGTAGCATACTATTTCTGGTTTTAGCTGTGTGTGCACCATACTAGGACGGGTGCAGTTATAAACACGACAGTTCCCAATAGAACATCCTGCTGGTTTTGCGAAAACAGGGGCGGTCGTTGGTCTAGTGGTTAAGAGACTTGTCACTAATGCGAGAGGTTAGGGGTTCGAGTCCCACTCGCGGCAAAGAAGTTTTCCTTCTCGTAGGTGGCACCGTTCATTCTGGCAGATCGTCGGGGGTTCTCTCCGGGTACTCCGGCTTCCTCCCCCTCTGCTTTGGAAATGTTCAGCCAACTAAATTTGAAAAATAAATGCAATTCTAAATTCCGAAATTTAAATAGCTGAGCTGACCCTTCGCACCACGCGATTGTAATGTGTTTACGTCCAGTGTGTGAGAGAATGCGTGTGATTCACGTGAGCGTGCGAGTTGGGTTCAGTTCGCGACACTTTGAGCCGATTCATGAAATTGGGTAAAGCGCCTATACAATACTCATTATTATTATTATCATTATTATTAAAACAGAATATGCAAGAGAAGAATACAGAAGCCAGCAAACAGCCCTATTTTTTCAGGTCGACACCTTTCAGTTTCCAAACTTAGAACTTCAGACATTACATAACACAAATTGCTTTTTTGTCGCGTGCGTTTGAAAACAATGTAAACAAAACTACAGTCGCTGTGGCTGGGTTATTGTAAATGGTGGGATGTCCACAGGAGTGTTCAGCACGGGAAAACCAACAACAACAACAGCATCCCAGTGGGGCGACTTCTCCCCCGGGTTCTCGGGTTTTTCTCCCCTAGCAAAATTGAAAACAGGTAAGTGGGTGGTACTGCGCGGCGGCGACGCGCTTTCCCCGAGAGAAGCAGTCTTTCCCCAAAAGAATAATATTATACCAAAGTAGAATAGAATCACAAGAAAATAATAATAAAAATTAAAAAAATAAAAAAATAAAAAAAACACAAGGTAAGAAAAATATTTCCTCAAATCCACGACACTTCGGGAAACCAATTAAAATTGACACAAGAAAAGAAGAAGAAGAAGAAAAAAAAAAAAAGCAAACGAACAAAGAAATGAAATATAAGAGAAATCAACCAAGAAGTTGAAAAGAATGAAAACATGTAGCAAGTGAATATAAAGTCATATCACCTCAACTCCACGACACTTCGGGAAATCAATGAAAATGAAACGAATCTCACACAAGAGACTCACATGAGGTGAGCGGTGGTCTAATAAGTAGCGCGTCGGACTTAGCCGCTGCGCTTCTGAACGGCAGTCACCGCTGTCACGGCGATGAAGCGTGGGTTCGAACCCAGATTGAGCTTGTGATATGTGATACCGGTTTTTCCTGGCTACCGGGCTGCTCATCGGGGGTTTCTCTCCGGGTTATCCGGCTGTCCTCCCCCATCAAAATTAAAAGCTAGGCTAGGTGTTGGATGGCGTTGCACCGTGGCGACGCGCTTCCACTGGGCTAAGCAGCCCGATTTTACCGAAAGGGTTAATAAAAGTAGTTAAAAATAACAACAACAAAAACACAAGAAAAAACAAGATGGCCACTGACCAGCCCAATATGTTGTTTCCATTTAATCACCTGCTGTCGTCACGGTCGTTCTTTTGTAATGCCATGTATACGGGAGGACACACACACACACACACACACACACACACACACACACACACACACACACACACACACACACACACACACACACTCTCTCTCTCTCTCTCTCTCTCTCAATGGAAACAACTGACCGGGCTTGTCAGACCAATCTTGGTTTTGGAGGAGAGACGTCAAGTTGTTTTCTTTGAAATCTATGACGTTTTCCTCATTGGGATGACGCATAATACATTTGACGTAATAACTTTGACTCGGATACAATTCTTGCAATGAAAGCAGCCCCATGAAAATTGAAGTGTTGCTGCTGCGCAGTGTAAAGATCGAATTTATACCGGCTCAATGTGTTTAACAGACAAGTCTGCGCGGCGAACGTTTTTTCACTATGTGTTATGTCTGCTGCGCGCGCGCGCACACAGACACACACAGACATACGCGCGCGCGCACGCACGCACGCACGCACGCACGCAGACTTGCGCGAGCCGCGTTTGTGCATGTGCTCCATTGAGACCTATGTGGTGTTCTCTCACTCTACTATGCTATTGAGTGAGAGTCAGTGGGAAAAACAAAGCTCACTACATCAATGAAACTCCCGCTTTCCCCGTCTACAAATAGAGAACTTCCGAAAAGTGACGACACACCCCCACGTCAATCAAACATGACGTCGGCAAACTGACGCTGATACAGTTTTGCGTCAGTGCGCGTGTGCCTTTTCTGCGATGTTTGTGAGGCGTGTGGCTTGTGTAAAGGAAATGTGCTTCGAGTACAAATTTTCGAGTCAACTGACGACAACGGCTGCAGTGAATTTTTCTAATTTTTTTTGTATATTTTTTATGGCACCCCAGGCTCATTATCTATGTATAGTAGGAGCGATTTTGAGATCTAAAGTGTGTTCACCAGCACTTTCATCAGGTACGGTTTACGCCAAAAGTATAAAAGCGACAACCTCCAAAATTCACTCAGTTGAGAGTCCGTATTCATGCTATCTATGTCCCAAAAATGGAGTGGTTTAGGTAAATATTACGCCTTTAAACGCCAGAAAGCCACTTTTTTTGAAAAGGGCGATAACTCGCAAATCATGTGTGCAATCGTACCTGGATCGGGCCTTCTATTCAACAATCTTGATTCATTTAGAAACCCCAAATTTGAAATCGATCGGTTTAGTATTTTCGGAGAAATAGGCATCTGAACTGGGTTCACATGCAATGTCAACTCAGGCTCGGTTTACATGAAAACTATAAGAGCGACCATTTTCTAGTAGTGAGTCAATTCAGAGTCCGTATTCAAGCTATCTACTGCCAAACAATTGAGTGATTTAAATAAATATTACGCCTGTACACGAAAGACAACCAACTTGTCTCAAAAGGGCGATAACTCCCAAATCACTTAAGCAATCATCACACGCTTGAATCGTCTAATGTAACATTTTGATAAATTTGGATACCCCAAATTTGAAGCCATTCGGTTAAGTATCTTCGAAGAAACGGGCCCGGACACAATTCACACACGCACACACGCACACACGCACACACGCACGCACACACGCACACACGCACACACATCCGCACAGACGGCACTCACTGAGGAGGAGAAGTGCGTTCGGAACACCATACGCGTCAGCATCGATGACGCAAGTTTTCTTACGTCATTGTCAGAGTTACACTTGCATAATCGTCTCTGCGGGAGATCGGCAGTGACGTGCGTTTGTACCACAGATGCTTGCCTATGAACGTGGAAATTTTAGCGCGTCCTATTATGTTGTTTCCATTACTATGGAAACAACATAAAAAACCAAACAAAGAAGGAAATAAATAAAGAAATGAAATAAAAGACAAATCAACCAAAAAAGTACAAAAAAGGTAAGAGCAGCTACAGCAAATCTTTGCGAAGCCGGACATACGTGAGGGAAAAAAAAAAACGAATTTGATACAACAACAACAACAACAACAACAACAAAACACCATCAAAAATAAAAAGCAAACGAAGAACGAAAGGAAGGAAGCAAGACAGACAGAAAGACAGACAGAAAGATAGACAGACAGGGTGGGTGGGTGGGTGTTTGGGAGTTTAACGTCCTTTTCCACCACGTATGAAGACAGACAGAAAGACAGACAGAAAGACAGAAGGACAGACAGAAAGACAGAGAGAAAGAAATGAAATAAAAGACAAATCAACCAAAAACAGTGGAAAAGTATAAGAGCAGTAACGGCAAATCGTCACGAAGCCACTGAGACACGGGTAAAAGAAAGAAGTTAGGAAAGTCAAATCGACATCCTACCTCCAACCCTGAGCGCAGTCCGAATACCCCAGACACACTCTGCACATTTCCAGCATTCTTGTACCTCTTTACCGTCAGACGCGAGGCTACGTCACCGAGACAAGTTTCCCTTCGCGCGTGAAACTCGGTGAATGAATAGTCGGCCGCTCACAGGCGCCGGAGCCATTCACTGCGGTGGATGTGTGTCAACGGATGTGTGTGTGTGTGTGTGTGTGTGCGTGCGTGCGTGCGTGCGTGCGTGTGTGTGTGTGTGTGTGTGTGTGTGTGTGTGTGTGTGTGTGCGCGCGTGCGTGCGTGCGTGCGTGCGCGTGTGTGTGTGTGTGTGTGCGCGTGCGCGCGCGCGCGTGTGTGTGTGTGTGTGTGTGTGTGCGTGCGTGCGTGCGTGCGTGCGTGCGTGTGTGTGTGTGTGAGTGAGAGAGAGAGAGAGAGAGAGAGAGAGAGGAGATGATGATGATGATGATGATGATGAAACTTTATTTTCCAACGGTTAAAGTTTTGACAGAGAAGAACGTCAATTTACAAACTTGCCGTTGCTACACACTATTAAAACACATCTAGCAAAGAAAATTAAAACATTGAGATCAAATATTTACAGGTGACTCTCTCTCTCTCTCTCTCTCTCTCTCTCTCTCGCACTTATCCGCACAGAGAGAGAGAGAGAGAGAGAGGTTACGACTGAGCGACGCACGAGGGCCGCGCAACGGTCGCTGTAGAAACGTTTTTGAAATCGCTTAGATATAATAGATGGTCTGCGGCTTGCTGAGTCATTCGCATACTTAGTGTATATTTCGGGTTGATGCTATGCACGCAGATGATGAATTTTTCCCCCCTTTAACGTGGTCACTCCCCGAATGAATTCCCCTGGAGTGTGCACAGCGCAGATTGCATGCGGCCGGCGGTGAGGTAGGGTTAAGTGGGTCAGGTAAAATAATAGGCTTTGACTTTAATTCATTAGACCCCCGTCCCCGTTCTTCCCCACTCCTCTCCCTCATTCTACCTCTCTCCGTTCCTCCTCCCCTTCCCCCCTTTCACTCCCCCCCCCTTTCCTCTCCACACACACAAGCGTGTGTAAGGTTCTGAACGACCAGTCGTTCCAGCAAAACCTCAAGATAAATCTCTTTTCACATTTCTGTTCTGAAATAATTGTGCTGCGGGCGTTTTCTCCTTCTGGTTTATGGCCCATTTTTTAGCCCTGCTTTTGGATAATACTTTCTCATTCTCTTTTCTTTGGCGGTAGTGTGAGAAGGGCAAGTATGAAAATGGTTTTGTATGCTTATAACTTTTTTGTGTGGTAAATAAATGACCGTTATCGTTATCGTTGTCGTCCTTCCTCTGACTGTACTTTCTTCTTCGGAGTCGTCGTCGTCGTCGTCTTCTTCTTCGTCATCTTCTTTTTCTTCGATATACCTTTATTTCTTCTTCGTCTTTTTTTTCTGTCCCTCAACTTAAAACATGCATCCTGCAAGTCTTCTAAGCTCACAGACTGACTTAGGCATATACCTTGACAAGTACATGCTACCGTTTGGATGCGCGCAAAATGTGAGCCATTTTAGGGCCGTCGTTTGCTTAGATATGAGCCGAAACGTGAGCCGAAACATGCGCCTGTCGCCCACTACACTAGTTAGTGAAATAACGAAGCAGACTGTAGCTACGACCAAGCGGACAGCGCAACTCGCACGTGGTCGCTAGCGACATGACAAGTTTACAAAACCCTAAAATACACTTTGGGAGGACCGCTGACTCAGTAGTGGCAGCATCTGTGCAAAAAACACAGGTTTGACATGGTGGGAGTTTCTCACCCTGCCAGGTGCCGCTTTAGATAGCATCGTGACCATGGATGCTGACTAAACGGAAATTTTTTCACCACCCTAGAAATGGCCTATCGTCATCGTCGTCGTCGTCATCGTCGTCGTCGTCATCATCATCATCATCATCATCATCATCATCATCATCATCATCATCATCATCATCATCATCATCATCATCATCACCACCACCACCACCACCACCGTCGTCGTCGTCGTCGTCGTCGTCGTCATCATCATCATCACCACCACCACCACCACCACCATCATCATCACCACCATCGTCGTCGTCGTCGTCGTCGTCGTCATCATCATCATCACCACCACCACCATCATCATCACCACCATCGTCGTCGTTGTCGTCGTTGCGGAAGCCACACGTGTCCGCAGTTATCGTCCAAAGATTCAGGGGAAAAAAATTGTATTTGCGTCAGACCTTCAGCGAAACGTTACGTACACTGGAAGCAAGAGAACTGCACGACCCCAAATCGGAAATCACAGCCACGCAAGTATTAATCACCTCCTCGATGCACAGCTCCATATCCGTGAAAACTAAAATAGGACAAATGTCCCCTGGCTGACTGTAACAGAATAGGACATTTGTCTTGAATGTTGTCCGCTGTGGAGCGGAAATGATAGGACGTCATGATTATGTCCGCCTTGATAAGACAGTAATCGGTCATTTCGAAAATTATTCCGTCACTGATACGAAGCAGCCTCAGTGTGACGCAAATTAGTAAAAATGAAAGTCATAATTCGGCCCTCGATCATAGAATTATGAAGGAGGCAAGAACGGTTATATAGTGCACGGAAACATACCTCTACTGTAAAACGGTAAAAATGACTTTCAAATCCTTTAAGCTTACACCTTTTTTCCAAACAGACCCGACAGGCCACAGAGTTAGATAAAACTGTCTCTGCGTGTAATTGTAATTCCATCTCTTGTCATTGTGAGGCGTGATTAGACGGCTGGAAGTGTGCATGCTACTGGTGGGTAAACGTTATGGCGGCGTGCGAATAATGTGCTCTCTTGATTGTTCAGGGGTAACAGGCATACTTTTGGTTCGCCCAGCATGAACGATTGACAGTTTTGTTGTTGTTGTTGTTGTGTTGCTGTTGTTTTTGTTTTTTTATTGTTCATGATATAATTTGACGTGTCGAGCTCTAAGTGCCAATGCACTATTTGTGAGATCGACTACTACTACTACTACTACTACTACTACTACTTCTCCGACTACTACTTGTGCATTGTGTGAGCGCCGGCTTTACCCAATGTCTCACCCAAAACGCACGCTCACGTGAATCACGTGTTGCGAAGGGTCGGCTCGGCAATCAAATTTTAAGTTTATGAAGTTAGAATTTCATTTCTTTTCAAAGTTTGTGGGCTGAACAGTTCCAACGCAGCGGGGGATGACGCCAGAATATCCTCATGTTTACTGCAGTAAGAGCCGTCAAAGAACCGTGAATCTTTCCTGATTTTCGCGTACAGGACCAAAACCGAAAAAGACTCTATACCGTGGGATACTCGTACGAAATGTGTTAAGCGGAAATGTAAACTCGGCTGTTCCAAAGTTACTACAGGCTTAACGACAACAACACAAACAACAACAACAACAACAACAACTTATTTTGGGAATAGTTGCGCTCATGAGCACGCCTGCATGCGTATGCAAACGAAACAGTCTATCCAGAATGCAATACACTGACTGTCTCCCGGCCGCGTGAAACGGTCCGAGGCCGTTGTAGTCAGCCGTGCCGGCAACAAGGCTGTGGGTAATGCATAAAGGCAACTGGAAGCGCTGTGTTTTTTGGGACTGCGTTCAGGCTTCTCTGTCTGCCCTCTTGTCTTTGGCTGTAACTGCGCATGCGTCGAGTCGGTACGAAGCTACGCGTGCTTGTATGTATGTATGTATGTATGTATGTATGTATGTATGTATGGGGGACGTGCGCTTGTATGTATGTATGTATGTATGTATGTATGTATGTATGTATGGGGGAGCCGGGATGGTAGAGCGTTGGACTCTCAATTTTCGGGTCGTGAGTTCGATTCCCGGCTAGGGCCAAATGTTTGTGCTGGCTTTTTTCTCGTTGCCCGGTCTTTGATATTACTCTTACGTGTTGGTAAAGGACGTTAAATTCTCAATCACACACCCACCCTACCCATGTATGTATGTATGTATGTATGCTTTCTTTGTATTTATGTAAGTAATTATTCATTTATTAATCATTTATGCATGTATTTATTTCTTCCCTTCTTTATTTATCTAACTGGAATGCGCCTAGAGCTCTTCCGAGATTAGGCGCTAAATAAATCATCATCATCATCATCATCGTCGTCGTCGTCGTCGTCGTCATCATCATCGTCATCATCGTTATCACTATCAAATAATCGTGTAAACAGCTATGAACGATATCAGAATGCAGATTATATCGAAATATGGACTTCACAAAAATCGTGCAGACACAACAACAACCTGCGTCAGTCGCCACGTCAGATCTAATCATGCGAGGTCGCACCAGAAACAAGATCTGAACGGATCTCAGAAAGTCATCGCCACGCGGCCTGAAAGAACAATAATCACTAGCTGTACGGGAAGATATTGATAAATACGCAACACAGGTAATGTGACTCGGCGCCCACTCACACAGTCTGGGAGAAACGGACACAGGAACGGCATGCACGCACAGACACCTGTTATTTACAAACCTGATAACGCACACGAGGGAGTAGATTCGCCTATGTAATTAAGTCTCCGCTAGCACGTTCAGTTTCATTTATTCCCCTGTACATTGAGCGTTCTTCGCCAACCAACACCTCGCTAAGCCGGAAGTCTGATACACGTGATCAGGGTGGATGAAACGCCCTTGGTTTGTGATACGTTGTGCGGTGGTGATACGTAGGTGTAAAGACACCAGCATGCTATGTGTCTGACAAAGTATAAGTTTGTGGGTGGGAGTTTAACGTCCTCTTCCGCCACATACGGGTGATTTCAAAGACGGGGCCACGATGAAAAAGCCAGCACAAATATTTGGCCCCAGCCGGGATTCGAACTGCGAATTTGAAGTCCAATGCTCTACCATTCAGCCACCCCGGCTCCCCTAATTTTGTGCGGCATATTTGATGCTTCTGCTACACTTTAAGAGATAATAATAATAATGAGTATTGTATAGGCGCTTTAGCCTCTACCCAATTTCATGAATCGGCTCAAAGCGCCGCGAACTGAACCCAACACGCACGCTCACGTGAATCACACGCATTCTCTCACACACTGGACATAAACACATTACAATCACGTGGTGCGAATGGTCAGCTCAGCTATTTAAATTTCGGAATTTAGAATTGCATTTTTTTTTTTCAAATTTGGTGGGCTGAGCATTTCCAAAGCAGAGGAGGAAGCCGGAGTACCCGGAGAGAACCCCCGACGATCGGCCCGAATGAACGGTGCCACAAACGAGAAGGAAAAATTCTTTGCCCCGAGTGGGACTCGAACCCCTAACCTCTCGCACTGGTGACAAGTCTCTTAACCACTAGATCACCGACCGCCCCAGTTGGCCTGCGCATCTGCATGTAGCTGGTAAAGCCCGAAAAGTGGCGGTAAGCGGGCATAATTTGACGAAATCGGCGAGATGCATGAAATATACCGCACAAACTTATACTTTGTCAGATACAAGCCTAAGCAGCA
>JACVVK020000039.1:2217500-2220000 GCA_018292915.2 Batillaria attramentaria | reverse complement strand
ACAGTCGCTGTGAAATTCAAAAGGAAAATGGAAATAGGCTTTAAAAAATCTGCATGCATAATTTTTCAAACTCGTGAGTTGAAAAATTGGGAGAACGAACATGATAACCATAGAGAGGGCACAGAAAAAACAGCGTAGAAAAACAGCAATGAGGAGGAAAGGGCGGGGGGGGGGGGGGGGAGGGGGGGGAGTGCATCATGGGATTGAATTGTTTGGCACCTAGCATCAGATGCAATGATCTCAAAGCCGATACCAGACTGTCTTGTACCAGATTTGACAGATCTTAACTCTTGAAAGCCCACGCAAAATCGCAATATTGTACTTGAAATCTACAGATCATTAGAGGCCACTTCAAGCCAATATTATGTAATCTGCAGCTGTCTCGAGCCTAACGGGGAATGTCCACGCTTCGCGTAATAGTGGCTTGAAGTGGCTCCTACTGGTGTGCAGTGGCTCGTTCTTTTTAACCAGTCTTATCTTATAGCGGGCGGGGGGGGGGGGGGGGGGGGGGGGGGGGGGGGCATGGGCTCTTAAGAATTAAATTAAAGAAAGGTCGCTTCCAAAGTCTGCACAATTTTATTTTTTTTACTTCTTTTATTATCCCTTTCGGGAAATTCGGGCTGCTTCACCCGGGGGAAGCGCGTCGCCGCGGTGCAGCGTCAACCAATACCTATCAAATTTTTTTTTACAATTTTGCTGGGGGAGGAAAGCCGGATAACCCGGAGAGAAACCCCCGATGAGCAGCCCGACAGCCAGGAAAAACCGGTATCACATATCACAAGCTCGACCTGGGCTCGAACCCACGCTTCATCGCCATGACATTGGTGACGGCCGTTCAGTAGCGCAGCGGCTAAATCCGACACGCTACCTATTAGACCACCGCTCACCACCGCTCTTGACATATTAAAGGGCCTAATGCTACTATTTTTATGTTCACAGATCGTTATGAGCTGTTTTCGTGATATCTATCATCACATCACTAAAGCCCCTTTTCCATGACCGACGTACGTCGCCCGACAATCGGCCAACTTCGCGTCCCAGCTGAAAATCGTCCATGGAAAAGGAGTTGGCAGACATCGGCCGACGCGTCGGTGAGAGTAGAGCGGCGCTCTACTCTGAGCGAGTCGGTGACCTTGTCGGCGGAAATCCAAGCGATCTGATTGGCCGCTAGCATAGGAATGCGGCCTTGATCCGGAAACCGGAAACTTTGAAGATGGCGGCTAGCAGTGTTCAGCCTTAACTTTCGGCGGCTAAAGTCATCGAAATAATCGATTTGATTCACGACCTGCCATACTTGTGGGAAGGGAGTCGGCGAGCGCGCGTTTCCATGGCAGATTTTAGTTGCCCGACAATCGGCCGATGTCTGTCGACGTACGTCGGTCATGGAAAAGGGGCTTTAGACACCTACACAGCGACAGTGTCATGCTGGCATTGAGTCAACAGGTCCCGTATGTAGAACTCGATGTTAATTTAACCCACGGCTACGGTCCTAACCCAGACTAGGACAAAAGAAACCCCAAAACAAAATTAAATAAGTAAAAGGAAGAGAAGAAAGAAAGACAAAAATCCTTCTATAACGGCTTAGGCACACTGGTGGAATGGACCCGCTTCCTGATTTAAAACAAAAAAACAACAGAAAATTTAACCCTAGAGCTAGTTTAGTTCGAGGTTAGACTCTAACCCGGGGCTAAACTCCCTAACTCTGACTTTTACATGCGGGCCCCAGAAGAGTACTCATGACGCGGCGACCACACTGAGGACTCCAGCAGCGTAACAACAAAGTGTAAATATCATTGTATCGCATTACGAGCTGTACTAATGAAGGTAGAGCATTTCGAACGTCGACGCGCACTCACGAGCAAAACTGTTCCAAAACAGTTTTTGGCTTGGCAAAGATGGAATTAGCTCGTTTAAAGGTTGGATTTCCTTTGCCCATACTTGTGCCGGAATTAAAACGACCTTTAAGGAGGGATCGTGTCAAAAGTCTGCACAAATTCTAACTTCACACTTATGGGTTGAATTTTCTTGGTCTTCGACAGATCTTAAAGAAGGGACAATTCAAAAGTCTGCACAAATCATAACCTTTTCATGGCTGCATTTTGTAACCTTTCCCTCAGTCTCGAGTCCAACGCTCTGGTAGTGGAGATATTGCGACAAGCCGCCCACCACCACCCACCCCCGTCTCCCTTTTTAGACTGCAAATGACGCAACAGGTAAGTGCGAAAACAGCTTCTTTCGTCCGTGCATCTTGATTAGCGCTTGGCGTTACGAAACAGTTCCCTAAACACTACTGACACACGACATAGAAAGCTTCCTGGTTTTGTGGTCCCAAAGCACTTCAAAATTGAACGACACACGCAAGCACGCACGTAAACACGCAGGCACGCGTGAACACACACACACACACACACACACACACACACACACACACACACACACACACACATACACACTGTGACACACACACACACACACACACACACACACACACACACACACA
>JACVVK020000039.1:2187500-2212500 GCA_018292915.2 Batillaria attramentaria | reverse complement strand
TGTAGCATCGTACCACTGTGATTAGCATCGTACCAGTGTGTGTAGCATCGTACCACTGTGTCTAGCATCGTACCAGTGTGTGTAGCATCGTACCACTGTGTCTAGCATCGTACCAGTGTGTGTAGCATCGTACCATTGTGTCTAGCATCGCACCAGTGTGTGTAGCATCGTACCACTGTGTCTAGCATCGTACCACTGTGCCTAGCATCGCACCACTAGGTCTAGCATCATACCACTGTGTCTAGCACCGTACCACTGTGTCTAACATCGCACCAGTGTGTCTAGCATCGTACCACTGTGCCTAGCATCGCACCACTAGGTCTAACATCGTACCATTGTGTCTAGCATCGTACCACTGTGCCTAGCATCGCACCACTAGGTCTAGCAACATACCACTGTGTCTAGCACCGTGCCACTGTGTCTAACATCGTACCACAAGGTCTAGCATCGTGCCACTGTGTCTAACATCGTACCACTAGGTCTAACATCGTACCACTGTGTCTAACATCGTACCACTAGGTCTAGCATCGTACCACTGTGTCCTGCACCGTACCACCAGGTCTAGCATCGTACCACTGTGTCCTGTACCGTACCACCAGGTCTAGCTTCGGACCACTGTGTCTAACATCGTCCCACTAGGTCTGCATTTTTTTCGGGCTGGATATACAAACACCACCCATTACCAGTATCAAGACTGACTGCCGATGTTCCGTCTACGAAGTTCGAAGCCACAACATCCTGCCTGCATAGATTCAAAATCCTTCCCGCTGGCAAGACACGTCATCTTCACACAATGCTTCCGGCTGTAAGAGACAACTCTTTTTGTGTGAGAGCTTTCTATCTTGTTATTGTGTAAGACGATATGGCCTTTATGACAGACAGACATTTCAAACTGATGATAAATTTGTATGCTGTCGGATACGACATCCTGTTGTTTCGTTTCACAGTTCAGTGCGCGCGTGTCAACAACATTCCGTTCACAAAATTCGTTTGTTCGTCCATTCGTTCGTCCGGTTGACATGGCCGGGATCTCTCCCGGTACTCCGGTTCCCTTCCCCCTCGGTTTTTGGAAAGAGTGGGTGGGTGTATTGGGGTTTAACGTATTTCCACCACATATGGGTGACGTCAAAGACTGGACAACGCGAAAAAGACCAACACAAATATTTGGTCTCAACCGGGATTCCAAATCAGGACCCTGGCACTGAAAGTCCCACGTCTTTTGAATTGTTCAGCCGACACAAACAGACGAACATAAATAAATAAATAAAATTTCGAAATTCTGAAATTTGATATTCTAAGCTGTTCCATCAAAACAAGTGGTTGTAATAATTATTTTCAGGCGCATTCACTCAGACACAGAACATCAACACATTACATTTACAGTCAACCAGTGCACAGGATCCGCTCAGCCAATCAAGTTCCGGAACTTAAAATTGCGTTGTTCTTTCTGTATCCCCAAACTAAAATATTTCCATCGCAGACTCAGTGACATCAGCATGTTGAGGCTGGACAATTCATTAGAAGAAAAAGAACACATGTCTCGTTCTAGTTTCCACCAGACTCAGTGACATCAGCATGTTGAGGCTGGACAGTTCATTAGAAGAAAAAGAACACATGTCTCGTTCTAGTTTCCACCAGACTCAGTGACATCAGCATGTTGAGGCTGGACAGTTCATTAGAAGAAAAAGAACACATGTCTCGTTCTAGTTTCCACCGATTGAAGAAGCCCTGCAGTTGTCACAAATCTGTCACGTGCTCCACGGGTCACGCTCCGTCACACGAGCCGGAAGGCTGCCCTGCACGTGTCGAAGCCCCCCCATTCGACATGTATACGACAAAACTTGCATTCTGTTTTTCTTGTTTGTCTCCTAAATATGTCTGAACTGTTCTGCGTCGTGCATGTGGGTTTATGTTGTTTTGCGAGCGTAGAGAAGTGCACGTGAAACACGACTTAATTTGTTCGGTGTGGTATTGCCTGCAGGAGTCGTCCCCCGTGCATACAAGGACCCGCAGCAAGCATGCATTTTTCGTGGCAACTTTGTGCTCTGCCACGAAAAAAATGCGTGCTTGTTGCGGCGCGGGGGACAACTCATGCAGGCAAGAATCCCTGAACAGGCTGAAAATGTACTGTGCTGGTGAATGCGACAGAACTCACCGCTTCTGTGCACACTGTGAAATAGCACGTTGACCACAAAGTTGTTCAGAACTGTCCACTTTCCTTGTCACCGAGTATTTTTGTTTTTTCCTTCTTAGGTATCACTTGCCTCGGCGCAGGTCTCGGCTAGCCGATTTCGGGTCAGTGCAGAGGATAAGCGTAGTTGTTGTTGTTGTCGTTCGTCTTTCTTGGTCACACTAGAAGTTCAGTTCTGAGCATGAAGTCTGCTGTCCTCTCCAGCTCCCGCTGAGGGCCGTACAGTTTGGTGTGTAGAGGCGTTTCCGTTGGCCACGTCGCCATCCTGAGCTGATGGTATAGTGGACAGTCCTGGATGATGTGTTGTCGGTGGTACAGAGTTGATTTTGACTACGGCCCGTGGTCATTTGAGTTCTGCTTGGAGGTTCGAAAGGGGCAAGAACCTTTCCACTCACCCGGCGTGTAAGCTCGATAGCGCAGCAGTTGAGTCAGTAATACACCGGAAACACACGAGTCCATTTTGACTACGGCCCGTGGTCATTGAGTTCTGCTTTGGAGGTGTCGCGAGGGGCGAGAACCCTTCCACTCACCCAGCGTGTAAGCTCGACAGCGCAGGTGTTGGCTCAGTGGTAAACCGTATAATGCCAACACCTGCGCCATCGAAGCAACACACCCGGAGAAATGGAAGAGTTCTCGCTCCTTCCTGTACAAAGTGGTGCATCAACCATAAGACGGCGTTCTAAAGACGGCGGGGACTATTTCCGGTCAAAACTGAGAAATGATAATGACGATGAGAGATGACGAAGATAATAAACTTCATTAGGCCAAAAGAAAATATACCGGTGCTAACCGACCCAAATTTTTGCCGCCAACCCCAACCTGTCTGACAATCTGACAATCAGCAAAATGATTAGCTTCGTGATCTGCGCGATTGGGGGATTTCGCCCGCCCGCACCAGTGCGGCAACTGTACAAAGCTGCGTTGCGTCGGATAATGCAACTAGTTCACACACTGCCCAGTAAAAACGATGAACTAATCAACACAGTCACGTGCTGATTATGTACCAGTTAGCCGGCAGCACCTCCAAGCTAAAAGGGGTCACTGGTTCGTCGACTAGGTACTACGCCTATGAAATTGGCTACGTTTAGACTTTCCACAGTTCCCTTTCCGACTGAGTTCCGATGACGACTTAACTCAAATCCTACCAAGAAAATTTGGAAATTACTGGAAAACAACTCCATGCATAAATGGAAATGAGAATTGACACTAACCTGTCTATCCCGCAACACATTTATTCCTCAGTATGTAGTCCACTGAAAATACCGCAAAATCTACTCTGAAAATCTCAATTCTCGGGTCGTGAGTTCGAATCCCGACTGGAGCCTTTTTCTCGTTGTCCCGTCTTTGATATCACCCTCCCGTGGTGGAGAAGGACGTTAAACTCCTAAACATCCGCCCACTCATTACTCATTACTGATTCTCGCATTCAAAACCGAAAAAAAGGTCAAAAACAAAAACTCGGGATTCTCGTTGCGTGGTAGGAAACGTGTTAATAACTGATCAAAGTGCCGCGCTCTGAAAACGATGAACTAATCAACACAGGGTGGGTGCGTGGGTGTTTGGGGGTTTAACGTCCTTTTCCACCACATATTAATCAACACAGAATCAACACTAGGTTTAACTGCCCGAATCGGCTGGTGGTCATTAGCTTGAGGAAACACAAACACCAGCTTATTAAGGTCACTGATACGGTCACTGTAAACTAAGACCACGAAATAGGCTACATTTGCAATGGTTTGGGTTGAGGTTTAGGCCTTCCATTTCCCTTTCCGGTTGGCCTGATGACGTAAAGCGGCTAATACTACCATTGTTACGCTCACAGATCGTTCTGAGCTGTTTCCGCGGTATCTGTCGTCACACCACCTACACACCTGGACAGTGACAGCGTCTGTAATGCCGGCACTGAGCCAATGACACGGCGACCACACTGAGCGCTCAAGTAGTGCAGCAACAGCCGTAGAATTTGAATGCTCGACCGCTCGCGCAAAGTGTAAACAACATTGTATCGCTTTAAAAGCTGCACAAATCACCAAGAGTATTCTGAAAGTACAGGCGCTTTCACGAGCGAAACTGTTGCAAAACATAAGTATGTTAGCCTAGCAAAGATGGAATCAGCCCGTTTAGTAATTAATAATAATAATAATACAAGAACAGCTCACTGAAAACGATGAACTAATCAACAGAGCCCCCAAAGGTAGGAATGGCAAAATCAGTTGGTAGTCGAACGGCATCGGGGCGCAAATCCCAGCATATTAAGGATCGAAGCTCCCAACAAAAAGCTTTCCGAAGTGTGAAAAAAATTTACAGAGTCGACCGTGCAAGCACAGTCAATTCTGTCACAGTTGCAGAGTTTTCAGCGCTTCGGGGACCCTTATAAAACCAGAGTACAAGTTTGCCGTGACATTAGCTGGCTTTTGGTCAGTGAGCGAGACACATCGCTACAGTATCTAGCGGATGTTGAGTGCTGCACGATCTTTCTCGCTCAGTGTCAAAACGCAAACTGTGCTGTGAAATCAGGCTGCCCTTGGCTTTTATTGGGGTTTCAGGGACGCTGAAAATTCTGCAACTGTGACAGAGTGGACTGTGCTTGCACGGTCGACTCTGTAACATTGTTTTCACACTTCGGAAAGCTTTTTGTTGGGAGCTTAGATCTTTAAGGTCACTGATGCTGGAACACTGATTCTGTAACAACAAACGAAGCTAATGAAATGTTTCTTGGTTTCCAGCTTCTGTTTCATAATGTTGCTAATGCCATAAATTAAGCCATTTCCGAGAGATTTTAATGCTCACAAATCTGAGTTGTTTTGCTGGTTTATCCGTGACTTTAATGGACAAGTTTCACAAACAATCCCAGGTCACAGAGCCCTAGAAAACGGGCATCGTTATCAGTAAACACAATGTTCTGCTTCTACCTAGGCTATGGGGTTAAAGCAATTGACATGTCTGTCTGTCTCTCTCTCTCTCTCTCTCTCTCGGGGAGCCGGGGTGGTCGAATGGTAGAGCGTTGGACTTCTAATGCTCGGGTCGTGAGTTCGATCCCGGCTGGGGCCAAATATTTGTGCTGGCTTTTTCATCGTTGCCCCGTCTTTGATATCACCCTATGTGGTGGAAAAGGACGTTAAACCCCCAAACACCCACCCACCCTCTCTCTCTCTCTCTCTCTCTCTCTCTCTCTCTGTATACGACTACATTCTCCGCCTTCAGTGAAGTTGAATGTAGCAAGGACAAGATAGAAAGGTGTGTGTGTGTGTGTGTGTGTGTGTGTGTGTGTGTGTGTGTGTGTGTGTGTGTGTGAGTGTGTGTGTGTGTGTGTGTGTGTGTGTGTGTGTGTGTGTGTGTGTGTGTGTGTGTGTGTGTGAGTGTGTGTGTGTGTGTGTGTGTGTGTGTGTGTGTGTGTGTGTGTGTGTGTGTGTGTGTGTGTGTGTGTGTGTGAGTTTAACGTCCTTTTCCACCAGGTATGGGTGATATCAAAGACGGGGCAATTAGAAAAGGCCAGCACAAATATTTGGCCCCAGGCCTGGAATCGAACTCACGACCCGAGCATTGAAAGTCCAACGCTCTACCATTCGCCATCCCTGGGACAAGACACAAGAAAGGACTCTCTCTCTCTCTCTCTCTCTCTCTCTCTCTCTCTCTCTCTCTCTCTCTCTCTCTCTCTCTCTCTCTCTCTCTGTATAAGGTGAACATTCTCCGTCTCAAAATTAATAAGGTAGTATGTAGCAAGGACAAGACAAAAGAAAGCATCACCTCTGTCTCTGTCTGTCTGCCTGTCTGTCTGTCTGTCTGTCTGTCTGTCTCTCTCTCTCTCTCTCTCTCTCTCTCTCTCTCTCTCTCTCTCTCTCTCTCTCTCTCTCTCTCTCTCTCTCCACCATGTTTTGCATGTTTTAACACATATTTGCCTTCCCTCGGGCGGAATGAATACCTACCATTCCGTCGTCATGGTGAGACACTAGAGTTGTCTCCGCCTAGCCCCGAGGGGCAACACCGACGGTGCAAGACGGTAAACAGCTCGACGGGTTACATCCCTTGATCATGACATGTCCCTGTCATTGTTTTGATGGATCAAGTGTGATTGGTCGGGCCGTGATTTTTCTCTCGTAACCGCTTTCGCTGCTTTGTATCCGTAGGGACTATATAGTAATAGGCAAAACGGCCTAGCTGGGGGTAAAAGTATAGGATACTTGTCCCGAATCTGTCCACCGTGAACGCAAGAATGACAGAACATCGTGATCTTGATCTTGATGCGATTTGGGGATTTACCGTATCTGCTGAACACGGTCACTCCTCTCTCTCTCTCTCTCTCTCTCTCTCTCTCTCTGTGAACTCTTTTGATGTAGATATAGACATTTTTGTAGATGTAGCAACGGCAAGTTTGAAAACTGGTCTTTTGATCAACAACTTTTTACCGGTGGAAAATAAAGTTCATATCATTTTATTTCATTTTTTTCTCTCTCTCAGTGTGTGTGTGTGTGTGTGTGTGTGTGTGTGTGTGTGTGTGTGTGTGTGTGTGTGTGTGTGTGTGTGTGTGTGTGTGTGTGTTGCAGTCTTGCTGTCACTTGTGCACATTAGAAACTGCCGTTTCATTTCAAGTCCGTGCGTGCGACAAGCCGGCAGAGGGCGAAAACGCGAGCCGGAAAGCACAGCGTCTACCACGACAAGGCTGCAAAATGTTTCGGGCCGAAGCAGTTCAGGTTACACGCCACTAACAGCTTCCGGAACATGTAGTAACAATTCCGTTAAATGTGACCCGTTCTCGCGAAAGGGACCGTAAGTCGCGCTAGGCCGAACGCCGCTACAGGCGAAAAGAGTGCCGGGGGTCAGTATGGCCGGCTTGTGAGTAGCCAACTTCAACTGCTGATATCTCTGTCAATTTTAGTAGTACAGCTTTCATTCTTATATTGAATTATGCATAACCAGAAGATTGTAGTGATATACATACCTCAAAATTGATAATTTTCGACTTATGGTCCCTTTTGTGAGAACGGGTCACAAATATAATACAGATTTTTTGCCCATTTTAAAATTTATGTACAGAGTAAAAAAAAAAAAAAAATAAATAACAAGAGCAAGATGGGGGTGTTTGTTTACTTTGTAAATAAGTTTAATGCCGTGTGATAGTGAAAACAGTGAAAAATAATCCTGGCATGTGGACTATTTGCTGGCGGCACAAGAGCCAGCAGACGACAGAGGAGTGAGGGGGTAGGTGGTCACTGCTAGCACTGACAAAACCTAACATTGGAATTTGTTTAAATTTACCCTACACATGAGTCTTTGGCTGATGGATTTCTGTGGGTTTTGCCAGGGTGTTTTTTTTTTTTTGTTTGTTTATTTGTTTTGGGTTTGTTTGTTTCTTAGTTTGTTTTTTGTTTGTTGTTTTGTTTGTTTGTTGTTGTTGTTGTTGTTTTTGTTTTGTTTTTGTTGTTGTTTTGTTTTGTTTTGTTTTTGGTTTTTTTTTTGTGTGGGGTTTTGTTTTGTTTGTTTGTTTGTTTGGGTTTTTTTTTGTTTTTTTTGTTTTTTTGGTTTTTTTTTGTTTGTTTGTTGTTGTTGTTTTTTTTTTTTGGGGGGGGGGGTAAATTTTAAAGCATTTGTAGGGTGTCAAGGGCAGCGTTATGTTCAGTACGAATATAATTATAGCATTTTCTTTGAAAATCCGTGTCTGTAGTGTGTAGACTGTATCAGTCGTTCTCGCTGACCAGCACTTATCAGGGTACATGTATTGCACCCAGAGCTCTGCTAATTATTATCGTATTAAGCACACTATAATTATCAGCATTGAATGGAGTGGGGGAATTGCCACTTACGAACCTCTAAGTGGTGATACTATATTTAGGTATGGAAGCCGTTTTCTTAACTTTACAGCATCTAGTATCTGAGAAACATGAATTTCTTGTCACGCGCGATACTTTTCTTGTACGATCGCTAGGTTGAGTGCCGGTCTGTAAACAGACCACCCTAGTCAGTTACTCCGCTGTACGCTGACCTTGGGGCAATAATACTGCGACGCGAGGGTTCACGCTGGTCTGTTGTGTTATATCTTGATATAAACTACTGTTTTGAAGCAAGGGCTTAAGTGCAGTAGATGAACAGTTGTGTGGCAGGCAGGTTCATCGCAAAACAAACACTGTCTTGCGTAAGGCCAGTAGGATTTTTTTTTTCTGCCACAACTCTTTTTGCCGGCTCCAGTGGTGTTCCTCCCTGGTAATGGGTGGAATCCACGGAGGGCTCGGAGGCTGGGGCAATTTTTATTATGCGTGATGATGGAGATGAGGATGGTGGTAAGATGATGCTATGGAGGTCCGAGTGGTTTTGGATTGCGGGACAGGGCCGCATTCCACGCTTCCTGTCATGAATATCCCGGCATTAACCAGGCCCGGGAACTACGGCCGGCCGTGTAATCATCCACATCATAGGACGTGTCATACCAAGGGAAGCACTCCAAAGTCGCACCCGTGAAGTGGGTGGATCTCGGCCGTGTGGCAACAGCCTCCCCACTGGGCCCATAGCACACCCGCTCTGGGTAGGAGCCGACCTAGGTAGAAAAAAACCCTCTTGCCTCGGCTGGGACTCGAACCCGGGTCTCTCGGTCCATGGTCCGAAGTTCTAACCACTAAGCTACGGGGGCCGGTTCTGGAGGAATCTTATGTTCTAAAAGGAAAGCGTATTTCAAGGACGGAAATAGTTCTTTTTTTTAAAGTTAATATCAAACTATCACGATCGAGCCATGTCACGCACTCCCTTCGGCAAATGTGTGTGTGTGTGTGTGTGTGTGTGTGTGTGTGTGTGTGTGTGTGTGTGTGTGTGTGTGTGTGTGTGCGTGCGTGCGTGCGTGCGTGCGTGCGTGCGTGCGTTCGTGCGTGCGTGCGTGCGTGCGTGCGTGCGATACAAAATATGTATTTATGAGAAGGAGCTGGAAAGCCGGAGTTCACGACTTCCGTATCCAAAACTATTCCCTCCCGCATCCTGCCTGAGGAAAATTGCAGATTTGAAGATCTTAACAAATTTTGTGTTTTGAGCCTCTCGCGCTCGTAAACACGTTCTTTTTATGGCTTTCCCAAGTGTAATGAAACATTGCAAAGGAGTTCGGATCTATCGTTAGCTCGAAATAAGAAGCGATCAAGTGCATGGGTACTTTTGTCGACCTCAGTAACGACCACTTCGGACGAAATCAAAGTTTAATTTTAACCAACTAAATTTTGCGTTGATATGAAAATGCTCACAGACCAACTGAGACACCACCCCCTCTGTCTGTCTGTGTGTCTGTCTGTCTCTGTCTCTCTGTCTCTCTGTCTCTCTGTCTCTCTCTCTCTCTCTCTCTCTCTCTCTCTCTCTCTCTCTCTCTCTCTCTCTCTCTCTCTCTCTCTCGTAGTGTTAGCAGGACAGTGTGTAAGAGAGGCCTTCCAGTGCCTAACAACTCTATCCTGAAATAAAGGTTTCATCATCATCATCATCATCATCATCATCTCTCTCTCTCTCTCTCTCTCTCTCTCTCTCTCTCTCTCTCTCTCTCTCTCTCTCTCTCGTAGTGTTAGCAGGACAGTGTGTAAGAGAGGCTTTCCGGTGCCTAACAACTCTATCCTGAAATAAAGGTTTCATCATCATCATCATCATCATCATCATCATCTCTCTCTCTCTCTCTCTCTCTCTCTTAATTGGTGAACCGCCCTGCAAAGATTGCTTTAACTGAAATTAATATTGAGCACGTCATAAGTACGTCTTGTTCATGCTCAAACTGTTTCTCTGTACTTACTCCAATACAAGAAAACAAATCTGTTTAATTCAACTAAATTTTGCCACGTACATTCAACGTGATCGTATCTTAATGTTGACTTCTGTGCAGATTATTTTCCGGTAGATAATTTGAAGAAGAGGGTGAGCTGAGGAGGGAAACGTTATGGAAAGGGTGGGAAGGTAGCGAGTGAGGCACAAGAAGATATGAACATACACCCATGCCAAGGCAAAGCAAAATGCGTTGCGGCAAGGCATGACAATGTAAAAGAAAAGACAATACAAGACTGGCTAAGATTACAGAATAATTATGTGTCGATGTCGATAACAATACACACACAAACACACGCACCCACAGAGAGGGAGAGAGGGGGTAGGTGGGTGGGGGTGGGTGTTCGGGAGTTTATCGTCCTTTTCCACCACATACGGGTGATATCAAAGACGGGGCAACGACGAAAAAGCCAGCACAAATATTTGGCCCCTCACGACCCGAACATTAGAAATCCAACGCTCCACCATTCGGTCACCCCGGCTCCGCGAGAGAGAGAGAGAGAGAGAGACAGACAGACAGACAGACAGACAGATATTTCCATTCTTCTGCGCACTTACCATATATATATATATACCATATATATATATATATATATATATATACACACAAAAAGTTTACCTCCAAATCTTATTCACACAGAAATCATAACATGTTTTTAAAAATCCATTCTACTTTTCACGACCCTATCACGAACACTTACAAGAGATATCAAAATGCTAACACACACTTTATACAAAACCCCTTAATAAACCTTACCTGTTTTTTGTTTATAGATGAGAAGGACAAAAATCACTTCCTCTGTGAACGTGAGAGCGTGAAGTGTAAGCAATGAAGCCGAGAAGCCGAGAAGCAAATCCTTGTGCTTCGCCTGAGGGCCAGATCACATACCTGAGTGTCATGAGAGGCGCTGAAGGTAGTGTCAGTCGAGAGGACGCGCATCGCCCCAACTCACGGGGGCTAATCCAAAAGGCGGAAAGTCTCATTGGTGCTGCTCCGGTTCAAACGTTTGGACCCACAGACGCATGCACGCACGCACACACGCAAACACGCACGCACGAACACATATGCGTATAGACAAACGCACATATGCAAAACGTACACACACACGCGTGCACGCACGCACGCACGTACAAGCACACACGTACGTATACACAAACACACACAGCCTCACAATACACACAGCCAAGCACGCACGTACGCACATGTATGTTCAACGACCACCACATCAGTGGTTGTCTCGACGGGGGCTAGTGTAGATGGCGGGAGGTTTGGGGTTTTGTTGTTTCCCCCGGTGCTATTCCGATTTCAAAAGTTTTTACGCACATTGCTCTTGGGTTCTTTTTTTCTGTTGTTGTTGTTGTTGTTAAGAAATCTGTTTGGCGAGTCTGCTAGTTTGTAGTTTGTTTGTTGTTTTGTCATGAAAAATCATGATTTTAGTGATTTTTGTACTTTGTAGGGCGAGGTGCATGCCAGGGGGGCTGCAACAAGAAGCAAGCTGCCAGTGAAGCTGGGACTTTTTGAGCAGAAGAGAGGTAAAGGTGACGCGAGCTGATTGGGATGAAGCGACTGTCTGGCCTACACAGAAAGTAGACTAGCATTACTCCAGTGAGACTTGAGCAGAAAGGCGACATTCACTTTTTTTTTAAAAACTCCTGTCAGGTGCGTGCCCTTGAATGGTCGGTGCATGGTAATTCTTGTTTCTAGATTGAAGCATTTTTAGGAGTGACTATGATGCCTGAGGCTAGTAGGGAATATATATAGGCATTTCGAGACCTCGTGCATTTGTATTCCAGCTTTGACCACAACCGAAAGAGCTCTTTTCGTGGTTAACGATTTGTTAGCGAGGAGCTGTCGTAGGATCGGCCTTTAAATGTTGGCAAGAGTGAAATAATTTAATAAGAATGATTTAATAAGAATTTAATCTTTATTCTTAATCAAAGGAGGAGCAGGCATTGTAATTTCCCTTTTATGGGATCCAATAAAATATCTTATGTCTTATGTCTTATGTCTTATGTCTTATGTCTTATAAAAGAAGAGTAATCTACCTAGGGCGGTCCCCCAGGCACAAACACCTTACAGACCGAGCACGCATTAAGTGGCAGGGCATTTTCACTCTGGCTTTCTCACTCTATTTGGCACTGGGCACGCGGGTGCATTTCTGAGTAACTAAACTCCGGAGGCTTGAAGACAACTCTAGTTTCTTGACACAGCTACGAGTTGTGTCCCTTTTTCTGATATAATTTGGGTTTTTTCTTTTCTTTTTTTTTTCACTTTTTTTTTTTTCTCACGTTTTGGGGAGAGGGGTGGGTGGGTAGGGTGTCAACTATCCAACAGTCGGAAAAAGAGACAGGAGGGGGGGGGAGGTGATGGGGGAGTTGGCGGGGGGGGGGGGGGGGGTTGGGGGAGGGTGGGGGGGGTGAGTTTAACGTCCTTTTCCACCAGGTTTGGAAAAAGAGACGGAGAAGGCATTTGGAACCAACATGAGTAACGTAAAAGTATGAAAAAGATTTGAATAAAGAACACTATTAAAAAAAAAAAAAAAAATACGCCAAAAGCCAGACAGACTAGTGCCAGAACCCTACACTGAGACGAAATTATAATTTGCAATCGGTTTTGCGTCTTACCAGAGATGGAGGTTGACATATGATCGCGTGGAGCATATACGTTCCATAAATGTAAATACTCGTATAATCGCGATGGCAATTGCTGAGCCTTCTTCCTGAAGATCTTGCGTGAGTATCAATTAAGCTTACATCATATACCTTCTCGTGCATTTGTAACTCAGCCCTGGCAGAAAATTGTACGATGGAAATTGCGATCTGATACAAGGAAGCAAAAAAAAAAATCCTCAAAGTTCTGTAGACTCATTATCAAGTATTCCCCCCCCCTCCCCCCCTCGCCCACCCCCCCCCCCCCTCTCAAAAAAAAGCAAACAAACAAAAAACAAAACAAAAAACCAGCAACAACAACAACAACACAAAAAACACAAACAAACAACAAAACAATTCCCCGTCTCTCCCATGCAGGTGTTAGCAGCTTCAACCAGTCCAGCACCCACTTTGCATTTGTGTGCGTGCGTGCGTGCGTGCGTGCGTGTGTGTGTGTGTGTGTGTGTGTGTGTGTGTGTGTGTGTGTGTGTGTGTGTGTGTGTGTGTGTGTGTGTGTGTGTGTGTGTGTGATTTATACTTTATTTGCGGATTTCCGTCTTTGGCCGGGGAAGCAGACTGCTCAGCTGCGTGTAATAACTTTAAAGTTAAAGTTAAAGTTCACACGATGCATATCTTTCTACATCAGATTGATATGCTTTCTATCCTTTCCTCTAAGAAAGATCATTCCCCCTCCCCTCCCCATTCTTCCCCTCTTCTCCTTCTGGTCCCCCCCATCCCCCTACCTCACACACACACACACACACACACACACACACACACACACACACACACACACACGGACACACACACACACACACACACACACACACACACACACACACACACACACACACACACACGGACACAGACACACACACACACTCCCGCAGCCTGAAGAAAGTCAAGATTGTCAGTACATTATTAGTGCGTATGTAGGTACTAGGTCGCCATACACTTTCCCCCTCTCCAGCGGCGGTAACCTTACTCTTAGTAAAAACCGGATATCATATAATACTATTAAGTAGCCAAACAGAGACAGTCTGGTGTCTGGTGCGCGCGCGTCAACAGCAGTGGGACTGATTTAGACAGCATTCTCACGTGTCCTCTGCACCTGCTCCACGTGCGAGGTCCCTGGGATGGGGGGGGGGGGGGTTTGTCATTTGCAGGGTGACAGTAACCGCCCTGTCAATTATAACGGTAACTGTACTCCAACAAACAAACAAACAAACAAACAAACAAACAGAGAAAGATTATTGATTCTGAAATGAAAATCCGTTCATCCATTATTTTTCGTTTTCGTTCGACCTTCTATGTCCATCGGTTACACACGTTGAGAGAGAGAGAGAGAGAGAGAGAGAGATGTGTGTTAGCTGCTGAATTGTTTTCCACCATCGGTCAGCTGCTACGTTCTTGATAATTATGTATGTAAGATGGCTAGGAAAAGCGTGTCGTGTTCTCCTATTACATGGCAATTTCTCTCCTCCCTGGGGAGCGCGTCGCCACAGTGTAGCGCCACCCACGTGATTATTTTTTTTTTTTCCATTTCCGTGGCCCCTCCCGTCAGTTTGGAATGGGATCTTTTACTTGCACACTTGGTATCGTGCGTGCGTGCGTACGCGAGAGCGAGACAGGCACCGTGAACGAGTCTGCACGTGATTTTGACTCGATTTAGAAAGGAAAATCCAACCAAATTCCTGCCCACCAGGGATTCGAAACAGGCAGCTCATGATCCTAAGTCGAATATCTCAGCCACTTGACCAAATCCCTTGTCTTCTGAAGGATCACGTAACCAACCCTTCCCGTCTGCAAAATTAGAACGAAACGAAACGAAATGAAATTCGCTGGTGCTTCTAAACTTCGCTACTATACTGCTGGTCAAATGAGGCAGGTTCGAGAGTAAGACGGCCGGTATAATTCAAATGAATGTCCCTTGTTTTCCGTGATAATTTAAGAGTCCTCAAAAGGTCATTTAACCTCAGTTTTTTTTGATTTTGGCGACAAGAGGCATGTTTGTTTTGTTGAAAAATGGTAGGCTCGACTTGATGGGTGGGCTGTTTGTAACCATATCCTTGGGCACGTGCAGGGTCTAGACGACAATCACAGGGTGCACAGTTTGCAGCTGTTTTGATTTGTGGGGGCAGGCAAGGACGCTGCATCCGTAAACTGTTTAAATTACATTAAAAAAAAAAAAACTTCTTTTTTTTTCTTTTGCTGCTGTCGGGAGACATGTCTTGCTGCTGGAAACCATTGCCTGTTTGGGTTGGAAAATATCATGGAGGAAATGTCCCACTCTGACGTTTGTAGAGGCCACGGACACAGTGCAGAAATCATTTGCAATCTTGGACCTGCAGTTCACAGAACACAATGCAGTTGAGGCAGGTTTGGTGGTAAGAGGACCGGCATCATAAAAGTAAATTCCCATATTTTCCTTGATATTTTTTATCAGACCTGTTTTTCTTGTTAAACAGTTTTAGAGTTTGACAGTATGTATGATTATTTGTTTTAAATTGTTTTTGAAGTTTGTTTGACCTTAACGTTTAACCCTATTTCAATTTATATTTTATATGAAAAATCTTTAATGACTGGATTTTATCTTATTTGTGACAGAGCATCATGTAAGGCCAAAGAAGATTTTATGTTTGGAGATTCTCTCTTAAACAGACAATAAAGTATTCTGAATTGAGACTTGACTTGATGAGGGGCCTGTTTTAAGCATATCCTTGGGCATGTGCGGGGCATGACTATCAGGGTGCACAGTTTAGAGTTATTTCACTATGTGGGGTTGGCACGGACGCCACATCAGTAGACTATCAAAATTACATGAAAAACTTTGCGTTTTTGTCATGCAGCTTGTCGACATGTCTTGCTTCAGGAGGGTGGGTGGGTGTTCGGGGGTTTAACGTCCTCTTCCACCACATAGGGTGATATCAAAGACGGGGCAACAATGAAAAAGCCAGCACAAATATTTGGCCCCAGCCGGGATCGAACTCACGACCCGAGCATTAGAAGTCCATTGCTTTACCATTCGACCACCCCGGCTCCCCCTTGCTTCAGGAAACCATTGTCTGTTTTGGTCGGCAAAACTGTTTTGACGGAAGTGTGATGCCTGGCATTAGTAGGAGCCAAAGAAAAACAACTGTCTTCTATGACCTGCTGTTCTATGCAACAGTCTGACAACCAAGTTCGTTCTTGTGCTTTTTTTTTTCTTCTTTTTTTTTTTGTAACCTTCTCTCAGATAGAAGCCATCCTCCGTGTTCTGTGACATGCAGTTCTGTGCAACGCGTCTGACAAGCAAGTCGTTCTTGTGTATTTTTTTTTAAACAACCTTCTCTCAGACAGAAGCCATCCCATTGTTTGTGAAATACATCTTGTGTCTTTTTCTTCAAACTCGCTTCCACCGGATGCAGACATTAAGCCCCCGACCTTGCTAACGAAGGAATATGAAAGCACTACTTTACCTCGCGTAATGAACATAGGCCTGAGGCGCTGTTCGGTCGTGTAAGCAGTGAAGACGGCTATTTCCTGCGTCTTCACCTGTTTTCAACTACTTGTAATACAAGGGTTCCACTGCATGTCACTGGGAAATGTTTTAAGGAGAATTGTCTATTCTGGAGTTTGCTAAAGAATAGTGAGGTGCGAGCTCAGCCCTTCGTCGGACCTTGTGTGTGAAAATATAACTTGAGCAAAATTAGTCTCTGCGGTCGGACTGAGACCCCAATCTGTTCACGCTTTGTTTGTTTGTTTGGTTGGTTGGTTGGTTGGTTGTAGGTTGTTTGTAGATATTGCTGTTCCATTGCCATACTTTCAGTTTCTGAGGGCAAGGCAGAGGGACGTAACTCTGTGAACTCCACATTTGCTGTCAGATTCAGCCCTGTCTGCCCTGAAGAGCCTGGCTATTTTGAGATCTGGAAACCCTAGTACATGTATTAGGTTGATTGTTTGTAGTACATGTATTAGGTTGATTGTTTGTGCTGTTTTGTCTCTGCAACACTTGTCCCTGCTTAACACTGGATAGTGTAGTCGACTCGCCAAGAATGTGGGAATGTGCCATTAATTTTGTTGTTGACAGTTTTGCTTCAGGGATGTGTTTATTTTGACTGGGAGGCGTCTGAGAACAGGTCACTGCTTCTTTTGAAAACTGGATGCGAGGTGACTATGCGGAAAAAGCCACTTTCGAAGCTGTGTTTGCCCATAAAGTGTTACTCCGTTTGGATATTTATAAGTGTGTGTGTGTGTGTGTGTGTGTGTGTGTGTGTGTGTGTGTGTGTGTGTGTGTGTGCGCGCGCGTTCCTCTACTGATCAGCTGTCTGTGGGGGGTTGCTGCTAAAAATTGATCTGGATGTATGTAATGCTATTCTCCGCGTGTGTGTGTGGGTGTGTGGGCGTGTGTGCGTGCATGCGTGCGTGCGTGCGGGGAGCCGGGGTGGCCGAATGGTAGAGCGTTGGACTCTCAACACTCGGGTCGTGAGTTCGAATCCCGCCGGCTGGGGCCAAATATTTGTGCTGGCCTTTTATCTCGTTGCCCCGTCTTTGAGATCACCCTTATGTGGTGGAAAAGGACGTTAAACGCCCACCCAACCACCCACCCGCATGAGTGCGTGCGAACTCACAGTCTGCTCCTTTTCACCTCGAAATGGATTTAATAATCTTGCCAATGGGAAGTCCTGTACTCAAGCTGCTCCATTTATCGAACGCATGTGCATTTCCTGTGGAAAACACATGAATATGGAGACCGCTAAGATACCGTCAACATTTTCCGCAAATTAGATTAGCACGTTCATACCAGGTAATGGGAAGCCGAAAGGAGAGACGGAGCTAAGAGTAATTTAAACCACATTAGGTGCATTTTAATGTGTTTACAGTGATTATTGCCTCACCTCTCCAACAGGCTTGGGGGGAAAAAGACACACACACACACACACACACACACACACACACACACACACACACACACACACACACGCGCGCGCGCGCGCACAAAACCTGCCACTCCACCAGCAACAGTGCTGAGAATGGGTCAAGGTCTGTGGTGGAACTAGTCGTAGGCCGGTGTAATTAAAATGAATGTCCCTTGTTCTCCGTGATAATTTAAGAGTCATCAAAAGGTCATTTAAACCCAGCACATTCATATTCTAAATTACCATTTTCTGTGAAAATTTCAAAGCTGAATGTAGCACACATATAATACAACCACGCTGAGCGGGCATGATTCCCTCGTCTGTCACACTTTTCCAGCCATTTTCTGAAAATGGCCCTTTTTTTCAACAGAAAGTTTTCACCAAACGTATCTCAGACCTGCATCACGCTCAGATATAATTTGTATACCACAAGAACACTTATTTCCTGCACTTTCCATTGATACCAGCAACTCCATAAAGGCCCAGAATCATCCTTTCACGCCGTTGTCTCCCTTTTGTGGGGTTCCACCTAGGATATTCGCGGAAACCTTCAGAGTGGGTGGGTGGGTGGGTGTTTGGGGGTTTAGCGTCCTTTTCCACCACATACGGGTGATATCAAAGACGGGGCAACAACGAAAAATCCAGCACAAATATTTGGCCCCAGTCGGGATACGAACTCACGACCCGAGCATTAGAAGTCCAACGCTGTACCATTCGGCCAGCCCGGCTCCCCAACTGTCCCGAAAATAAATGTAGATGTTAAACCCCAGCCATCTTAGAATACTAGATCAGAGCCATAGTCTAACCTCAGACTCGGACTAACCTCGTATGGTATGGTAGACTTCTCCTCGGCGCACATATTCATCTCTTCTGAAATGCTCATGGCGCCGCAGGGCTGGAGGACAAAGTAATGAAAGCCTGCTGCTGCTAAGCGCTACTTTATGTGCAGACCTTCACCCTGCCATTCACTCTGGTGCGTGCGACAGTATTTCTGTTTTCCATGCCAGCGACCACAACCTGCTCTTCTTCGAAAGATGGACATGATATTTGTGCGTGCGTGTGTACACGAGGGCGGGAAAGGCACCGTAAACAAGTCAGTACGTGATTTGGACTCGATTTGGAAAGGAAAAAATCCCATCCAAATTCCTGCCCACCACGGATTCAAACCATGCGGCTCAGGATGCGAAGACGGATTACCTTAACCACTACACCAAATCCCTTACTCCCATACTGCTTGCTCGGTAAATGGTAAAGGTGAGAGGATAGTGCCACTATTTTTAACCTCATTTCGCCTACCTGGCGATGTTTGGCTTCCATTCTGTGCTCTCCATGTCAGTGTTCGTAACTCCGGTGGTGGGTTCAACACGGGGTGTAACGTGCTGGCGGTTGGAAGGTGCCCGATAAGACAGCGATATACGATGAGAAAGCATCATTATATGGTTGGCGAAATCTGACAAAATAGGTTGTTGGTTTTTTTTTTTTGAGAAAAAAAGACAATCCTGTTTTTCTTCGGGAAAATTAGGTTGTTTTTTTTTTGTTTGTTGTTGTTTGTTGTTTTTCAAACAAATTGGTTTTCTGTAGCAAAATGGCACAATCGTGTAATCCAGCACAAAAATGGAAATATAAAGGGTTTTTTGGCGGAAAACCGAATTTTCTGAAAAAGGTTGACTTTTCTGAGAAAAAAAAAACCCGCCATTTTGCCATCCCTCGTCGGTGTTCTCTGCAAATTCAGTTTCTGCAAGAAAAAAAGAAAAAAAAAAGTGTGTGTGTGTGTGTGTGTGTGTGTGTGTGTGTGTGTAAAAGTGCAAAATGCTTTTTTCTGCAGGGAAAAAAACAAACAAACAAACAAACCTTTTGCAAGAAAAAAACCAAACTTTTTTTTTTTTTTATTGTCGATTGATTTTTCTGCAGAAAACTATTTTGTCGGATTTCACCACCAAACATATATGCTTTCTCATCGTAAATCGCTGTCTCATTGGACATCTTCAAACCACCACGTTACACCCCGTATTTCATGCATTTTCTGGAACCTGTGAATCCACTAAACTAGGCCGCTGCCACCCAAAACAGTGGCAGGGTCGGCTTTAACTTAACACGGAAGCCTTGCTTAAAAGTGATGGAGGTGAAGACCTATTCCTCTTGACAAGCACGCGCATTCCCACGTGCATTCCCTGAGCGCCGACATCCAGACAGACCTTCATTGGGAATGTTTACCGTATCTCTCCGTGTACGCTGGCAATCAAAAGGTTTCTGTATTTTCTTCGTAAACTTCGATTGCAGACGATCCTACACAGCCCACGCTTCATCCCGAACACTCGTCAAACCTGAGGAGATTGCGTGTTGTCCGGAAACCGCGCTGTTCATGCATCAGACAGCACGTGATTGTTCGGGCTAAACTCTAGACTGTAGAGGGGTGAGAGAGTGGGGCGGTGTTTATTTTTATTTGTTTTTTTTTTAATTGTTGCTGTTGTTGTGTTTTTCCCTTCCTCAAGGGCTCTGCCCATTACGAACACTAATATAGGTACATTACAGGGGCGGTCGGTGGTCTAGTGGTTAAGAGACCTGTCACCAATGCGAGAGGTCAGGGGTTCGAGTCCCACTCGGGGCAAAGAATTTTTCATTCTCGTATGTGACACCGTTCATTCGGGCCGATCATCGGGGGGTTCTCTCCGGGTACTCCGGCTTCCTCCCCCTCTGCTTTGGAAATGTTCAGCCCACCAAATTTGAAAAATAAATGCAATTCTAAATTCCGAAATTTAAATAGCTGAGCTGACCCTTCGCACCACGTGATTGTAATGTGTTTATGTCCGGTGTGTGAGAGAATGTGTGTGATTCACGTGAGCGTGCGTGTTGGGTTCAGTTCGCGGCGCTTTGAGCCGATTCATGAAATTGGGTCAGCGATTATATAATACTCATTATTATTATTATTACCACGCACACTAACCCTAAATCTAACCTGTGACTAACCCTAAATCTAAACCTAGCTAACTATAAATCTGATCAGAGTCGCTCCAGTGCTGGGAAGAACTCTTGCGAGGAAAGAACCACCACCGCAAGCAGACTTAGGGGGAGCGGGGGGATTAAAGATCTAAGCTCCCAACAAAAAGCTTTCCGAAGTGTGATTTTTTTTTTTACAGAGGCGACCAGCACAGTCCACTCTGTCACAGTTGCAGAGTTTTCAGCGTCCCTGATACTCCAATAAAAGCCAAGGGCAGCCTGATTTCACAGCTAGCTCAGTTTGACGTTTTGAGAGAGATTTGAAGCTGACTAGCATTGAAAACAAAGGCCCGTGACAAAGGCACGTGTCCAACCATGCACGTGCAAATGCACGTGTCGGTCGTGCACGTGCGAAGCAAACCAACGCTTTGCATGCGCAATCTACAGCGGTCTACATGTAGTAATATTGGCTTGAAGCAACCGTGTTCCGGTTCCGTCGGTAACTCTAGGCCCCTGTGACGACGGCCAAGTCGGGCTAACCGAGACCGAGCCGAGCTAAGTGATAACTGCGAAGAAAAAAACAAAAATACTCGGTGACAAGGAAAGTGGACATTAGTGAACAACTTTGAGGTCCCCGTGTTATTTCACAGTGTGCACAGAAGCGGTGAAACATGTCACATTCACCAGCACAGTAAATTCTCAGCCTGTTTCGAGATTATTGCCTGCATGAGTTGTCTCCCTTGTCGCAACAAGCACCCATTTTTTCTGCGGCAGAAAAATGCATGCGCGCTGCGGGTCTGTGTATGCACGGGGGACAACTCATGCAGGACACGATGAGCTGAATTCTGGATGCTAGGTCCTTTTGATTGACAGGAATGAGAGCGTCCATTTACAGGGCGAGCGAGATAAACATGAGTAGACGATGTTGCGAGACAAGTTCGATCGATCAGTCGCCAAAAACAGGAGATTAAAAACAGGTCACACAAACTCGCCCTGTGAATAATGTTGGTCGGTTCTTCTGTCTCGCGGCAAAAATCAAACACGCCCTTTTCGTCGGCATAGCATCGTACTGGCGCGGGTCACGTGTTTGTCTCCCGTGTGTCTCTGTGCCTTCTTTGTAACTGCTCTGATGTAAAGCGGTATGTCTGAAAGATGCCTTCTGCAATGCCTAGTACTAGGGCTTAGTTGGTATAGTTCGCCCGCTAGGGGATGCAAATGTATACCAGTAATATGCAGGGGGAGCGAATGTACACCAGCTCTCCCCTCAGCAGGGCGATTGTATCCCGCCCTTCAGTCCAGTCAGATCTCGCGATGTTGCTGTGCTATTATCATCGAAAGGCTCGTTGCCGGAAAACGGAAACAGTTACAAATTACGACAGATACTATGCACGCACATGTATCATCACCATCTGATGGCTACATTCCTTGCTTTCGTTTAAGCTGCATTCATAAAACGAAGTTAGCAGTCAGGTGACTCCAACTCGCGAGACCCAAATCCGGGGTACATTTGCACCCCGTCCCGCGCAGCTGGTGTACATTTGCTCCCCCTGCAAATGACTTGGTATACATTTGCACCCCCCAACAGGCGAACCATCAGATAGCGATTACCGCACCTGTCAAGATGTACGGCGAGAGTGGAGTTGAATGTATAGTCTGTGTGTGTGTGTGTGTGTGTGTGTGTGTGTGCGTGCGCGTGCGTGCGTGCGTGTATGTTAAAGCCCAGAGAGTTCTTGTTTTCTTGGAGAGCAGCTCTCTACAAAAGCATGATTATACAATTACTCAATCAGAATATGGATCTTTAAACAGCATGACTCGGACGTCACTCGCTAAATGAACGCGTTTTGACCTTTCCATTAACGCACCCCTCTGTGAAATTGAACCCAAGTCTTCCCTTTCCTTACAGCTCTATTTCGTGGAGCTGAATAATCAAAGCTAATGCGCGGTTCACGTCGTTTGAAAGAACAGAGAGCGGCTCATGTTACAGGTGCGCGTTAAGTGGAAGAAAATCACAAACCCCTCGAGACATGAATCACCGAAATGGCAAGTTTAATGTGACACAGCGTGAACTTTTAGCATCCATCATATACATCAGATCTGTGATATCTTGGTGATGTGTGGGTCACGGTGCCTTTGACCTTGTGCCAGTAGTGGCGGGAGAAGGGGCGGGGATGGGGAGGGGGGGGGGGTGTACCCGCATCCGTCAGTTTCATTCAGGCAAGCAAACCAACCGACAAAGATGAATAATTTGTAATTGGACATGCTATTACCAACGTCCGCTGAATTACCGTAACAAGCGGCAAGCCCATCTTCCTACATATTTAGGGGGGAGCCGGGGTGGCCGAATGGTAAAGCGTTGGACTCTCAATGCTCGGGTCGTGAGTTCGTATCCCGGCTGGGGCCAAATATTTGTGCTGGCTTTTTCATCGTTGCCCCGTCTTTGATATCACCCGTATGTGGTGGAAAAGGACGTTAAACCCCCAAACAACCACCCACCCCATCCTATATATTTAGGGTAAGGAACCGTCCTGAGCTATTCTGGTGGTGGTTTAAAATCTCAATACGTTTGCCAGACACACAACAACGCTGTGAAAAAATAAATCCTCGAATGCGCTTAAACCGTGCATCAGAATCAGTCATTTGGGGCACAATATAGCATCTGAAACCACTGTGGTGATTCGGGTTGACGTATTATTACGATGTTGTTCTGGTAGGGCCACCCAAGCCAGACAGGTCAAAGGGTAGAGACCAGACGAAGAGCACTCACTGGCCCTCCAGGACAAGATGGGGGTTGGGTACTGGGCTAACAACTCGATCCCTTAAAAACGAGTCTGTTACAGAAACTACAACAGCAAGAACTGAAAACGGCATGGTTGGGGGAAGAGTCCTCTCAAGTAGAGCTCATGACGCGAGTTGAAGAGAGGCTCTCCCAAAACCGTGTCCGTTGGAAGAGTTGTGTGTGTTTGTTCCCGAGCGGAGCCAGAGTAGAGGCGTAAGTCAAAGTCAAAGTCAAGAAGCGTACCGCGTACTGAGCAGACGACGTTATTTGGTTGTGGATTGAAGACCAGCTAGACGGCTCTGATTGGTGCCTACTGTATTTTTAGCGACTTGGTCGTGTCGGCGTGCAGTGCAGGTATGGAAGCGTTAGGCAAAACAATCACATTTCTCTACAATTAGAAGCCGCAAAGTCACGACAATGGTCGACAATGGTAAAAAACATCTATTTATTTGTTAAATTATACAGTCTCGCAGCTTCGTGTGCGGCAGCCCCCCCCCCCCCCCCCCCCCGAACTCATTACAAACATACAGACTTGACGCTGCGTGTCCATATAAAGAAGCGTACGAGACGCGACAGGTTTTCAAAATCAAAAGTATAGAAATAAACAAGTGATAAACAAGTGTATTCACATGCACGATGCGGCAGCAACGCGGTGGCGGTACCGAACGCGACGGAAACGCCACCCGACTATCTTTTTTTTTTGCTTCAAGCGCGAAAAGAATCGTTGTCGCGCACCATTCGCAGCGGGAAAAAGGCGTGGGTTTTTAGTTTGCCACAATAGACGACTCCACTCGGCAACACGCGAGCCGCTTTCCTGTGCCGTGTATTGGCAAAACACAGTACGTACATGACGCCATTTCAAGTTATGGAAAAGGGGTGATTTCAAGATGAAAGACCTCACCATCAGAAAAACTGTTAAAGGTTCCAAGAACAACTCTCAAGTCAGCTGGCGGTCGTTCATTTTCTTACGTCGCCCCCTCCGCCTGGAACGCTTTACCTGTCACCATTAGGGACCTTCCCATGCTGACTCAATTCATAGCCCATTAAATTTTAAAGACCTACCTCTTTAGGCAAGCTTTCGAGCTGTAGTCGGACTACTTTTTCATTGGCATTCAGTGTGTGTGTGTGTGTGTGTGTGTGTGTGTGTGTGTGTGAGCGCACAGAGTGTTTTGTAGAAAACAGATAGGCGCTATATAAACTGTATTCATTATTATTTATATTATTAATAATGGCCTTTTTCCTCAAATGACGTCAATGGACTTACCGCTTTGTCTCCATGTTTCAGTCATATCAAACTACACGTGCTTCCCACGTTGTGGTGTCTGGCAAAAAGCTTGCCTGACCATGCCATGTCTTATGCCCATCACGCCGCGGGACACGATTGGCTGACTTCTGTTGGCACAACACATTTGACTGACACGAGTGTAGTCGTCTATTTCCCACGTGCTCGAAGAAGCAGCGAGACTAAACCAGCCGTAATGAATGTCTTTTAGTCTTCTAATCAAGCAGCGCTATTGCTACAAATAATTCCTCATCAGCGACAGGCGCTTTCACTAGTCTACGGTAATCCATGACAGAAAAGGCCGGATGCCGCTACTGATGTACATGCATACAAAGAAACCGTTTGTGGCTAGTATCATTGCTAGTATCACCCCGCCATCACACCGCTACCGCGTCGCCTCTCTATATGGACATGTACCTTAACATTGTAGATACATACACAGTTACAGCAGCTAGCGGGCTGGCATTGCGCCAACAGAAGGTTGACCGTAA
>JACVVK020000039.1:2177500-2185000 GCA_018292915.2 Batillaria attramentaria | reverse complement strand
TGGTGGTGGTGGTTCGGGGGTGGCGGTGGGGGGGAGGGGGCTGGGGACGGAAGGGGGGTGGGTGGGGTGGGTGTTTGGAAGTTTAACGTCCTTTTCCACCACATAAGGGTGATATCAAAGACGGGGCAACGATGAAAAAGCCAGCACAATATTTGGCCCCAGCCGGGGTACGGAAGGGGGGAGGGGAGAGGGGGTGGGGGGTTAGGGGAGTACCGGTATAAATAGTATTATATTCTACCAACCACGCCGTTCGGTGAAAATTCGCTTTTCAGGGAGGTACCTCTATTCAACGGCCTACACAGAAATGAGGCTGCCACTACTTTTTTTTCATTTTATTATTATTAGTAGTAGTAGTTTTTTTTTTTTTTTTTTTTTTAGCAGAGCCTAAAATGTGAAACAGAAAAATGCCCCGACAAAATGTATATCTCAGAACTTTACCAAGACCCCACATTTTCGCACCGTGCTCCACACAATCTTGAATCCTTCTCAAAAGCTGAGCAAACACTTCACTTTCCGTTTACACACATGCACTATGCTGCCAAACACGGTTATAACACGGTTAGTCTTTCTTATAATATAGCTTTCCATAAGCTCGCGCAAGGTGAAGGTCAACGTGAACGTTATGATTGTGAGGACCTCTTTTATGGACCCTAAAGACTGCGTCATGTTGAAGGTGATCTGTATTTTACTGTCCTTGTTTAAAATAAATAAACAAACAAAAACATTATTGCACACAAACGGTCTGAGCATTATGAGACAATGAATGAGCAATGACACCATACCCCTACCACCATTTGGTGAGTGAGTGAGTTTTTAGGGCTTAAAGCCGCGCATGCCACAAAGACTAATTCGCGGCTGAGTGTGCCTGCACTACATGAAAAAAACAAAAATGTAACGGTGGACAAAGGATGCAAACTGGTCTACGGGGCAATATAAACCTAGGACATGCAGGAGACGCTGCACCTTCATGCTAATTTCTCGAACTCCCGGTTACAAAAAAGCGTAGAAAACAAATGACAATTACATCTAGGTAAAACAAAGATAAATACGCATATACAGCAAATATTGCAACTTATCATCTCCTAGGCGCAATAAACCAGTTCGCAGCATATGCCCAACATCGCTTATTCCTAGCCACTCTACCACCATTTGGTAAAAGGCTCTACGCACCATGGATTTGATAAGAATCTAGGCCTTTTTACCATTTGAGGGGAGAGTGCAGTACCACATGTGAAGCTACGATCTATTTCACTGACTAAGCTTCGCACAAATAGCCGTTCAGTTGAGCTGTTTCGCTTGGCGCTCTCCTAAGACAGCATGTAATATTTGAAATATTAACTCGTTCAAGACGGTGTCTGTCTGTCTGTCTCTCTCTCCCCCTCACACACACAGACACACATCCACATAAATACATGTACAATGAATGTCCACTGCTAAGTCGAACACAAGGTTATAAATCACTTAAGTTAAAAAAAATTGTTTGTTTGTTTGTTTGCACATTTTTTGTTTACCTCATGTACTTTCGGTGTACGACTGTCTTTAAGCTGCGAGAAACGTATGTCCATGGAAAAAAAATGAAAACAAAGAGAAATAATGTAGTGGTTAATTAAAAAAAAAGAAAAGAAAAGAAAAGAAAAGAAAAAGAACCTATGAAGAAGGGACGCTCAGCCCAGTAAAAAAAAAAAATTAATATTTTTTGTTGTTGTTACTTGGAGCGGACCTGTATGCAACTGAGGTTCAAAAAAGAAAAAAAAAAAAAAAAAAAAAAAAAAAAGAAAAAAAAAACTCATTCAAGACGGGCCGAGTTTCCCTCAGCCATCCCCTGTAGATGGGCTGATTTGTGAGGTTCATAAAAAAAAAACAAAAAAAAAAACCAACAAGATACAGACTTGAAATTTCCAGGGTAGTTGACTGACATATTTATGCAGCTATTGCTGAAATTTCAACTTTCATCAAACTAAAGTATCTTTGTTGTTACTCATGTTGTACGAACAAATCACGATCCGCATATATGCGACTGTTCGTCTAAAAAAGATGTGCGCTGTAGGGTCGCATATGCGGCCGTTCGTCCGGAAAGAGTTAAGACTTAACTATTCTGTGTTAAATTTGGGCGTTTTCTTGACCGTCCGAGAATAGGATCTTCAGTTCTGGATCGCTCCTCAAAAGTGTTTTTCAAACGGAACACGAACACAGAGGTTGCTGCGACTGATCTGAGTATAAATGTGAATAGGTGGTTTGACTGTGCTTACGGTGGCAACATCTAGTTGTTGTTTTTTTTGTTGGTTTTTTTTGTTTGTTTTTTTTTGGTTTTTTTTGGGGGGGGGGGGGGGGGGGGCTTGTTTCTTCTCAACGGGCGCATGTTTCTTATTCGTTCGGGAATAGGAGAATGGGCGAGCGAGTTTTTAGGGCTTAACGCCGCGCAAGCAACAAAGACTAATTCGCGGCTAGAATATGAGAATGGATTATATACAACTTTCCCCAATGAATCGACAAAATACTTTCTACACGCAAAACAGCTGAAGAGCCAAACTGACGCGACATAAGCTGCATGAGAGTGGATGATTGTGCACTCCGTGTTGTGTGAATCCTGAGTGCTGACATTCCACACCAGTGTAAATAGACAGAAAAATGACGACTTAGTGCAGGCCGGTGGGCAGTGCTTGCATTGCTGTAACTTTGAGTCGTATGCAAGATCGTTGTTTTCATTTGTCTATATACATACGCGTTAACAATGTGTGTATCTGAATGGTAGTCAATTGTAAACAGTATATATTGTGCTTCAAAAAAAAAAAAAAAAAAAAAAAGACGAGGAAAAAAGTCAAGCAACACTGCTCGAGCAATACTTGCCGTGCATTAATGTCACACGAAAAACCTCGTCTACACCATGTGCGTGCACTGTTCCTGAATGGTAGTAGACATTTTCTAGTGTACTCCAAAACGAAAATACACACTGTCACACAGTCAACAATTGCTCGTGAAAACAGTCTGGTAAAGTAGCAGAGCAATTGTGAGAGGTTCGCATGAGGTCCTTACAGAGACCCAGGAACATCCAATATAAAAAGTCAGCTCTCCAGAAAACTATCAGTCCAGCTGATCACGGGAAAAAACAAAAACTCTTTCTCTCTGGCACCGTCAGCAACGAAATGTTTGGCTCATTCTGGATGGAATCGTCAATGGATGAACTATGGAACCTGCAAAAATAGACATACATATGTTATGTATCAAACCAAACTCTCATAGCACATTCCAGGCATGCACACAACTTTGCCACAAACAAACAACCCCCCCCCCACCCCCCCCCCCCCCCCCCCCCCCCAACGTGTTCGTTTTGTTCTTAGTGTATTTTCGACAATCTCAGGCTGACGTCAAGGTCATCATTGTGCGCGAAGGACAAAAATCAGTCATACCACTGTTCTTTCACATAAGCTTATATATATAGAGAGAGAGAGAGAGAAAGAGTTTCGGGTACAAAGACGCACGCACCCAAACACCCACCACACACGCAACACACACAATGATAATCATTACTTCACATGCAAAGATAAAATAAAGCATACAGTTACCATACACACGACCCCCCCCCCCCCCTACACACACACACACACACACACACACACACACACACACACACACACACACACACACACACACACAAAATCACTGCCTCATCTGCAAGAACATGATAACCTGTACCAATCAAACACGAACAATATCCACCCCATTCCCCCCCCCACCACCCCCCTCCCCCCACCACCACCACCACTACCACACCCCACGTCTGCATACCTTTCTCCACTCCAGCCCACACGTGCGGCTCGAGCTGTGACAGCTTGACCTTCTCCGCCATGTGCTCGACGATCTGGATGTCGTGGTCACGAACCCCCAGCCGGTTCATCAGGCAGCTCACTGTACCGTTGTACTGGTCCCTGTGACGCTCCAGGCTGTGACTCCTATTATAATAATAATAATAATTATGGCATCAATAACGGCTGCTCCAGCAGTTGCGGCATACAGTGTGGCCGACAGCAACTCAACTCAATACCGAGCTCTTTGAAAGCAGAAACGAGAAAGAAAAGGAAAAAAAGAAAAAAAAAGAAAGAAAAAAAAAAGGACATTGTCTGGCCTGAGGATGTGGTGGTGAACACAAAGAAGGAAGGGGACGAAAATGCTTTATCCCAATTCGTTGACGCAAAGCGCCGCGAACTGAACAACACGCACGTTCACGTGAATAATAATAATAATAATAATAATGAGTATTGTGTAGGCGTGTTACCCAATTTCATGAATCGGCTCAAAGCGCCGCCAACTGACCCCAACACGCACGCTCACGTGAATCACACGCATTCTCTCACACACTGGACATAAACATATTACAATTACGTGGTGCGAAGGGTCAGCTCAGCTTTTTAAGTTTTGGAATTTAGAATTGCATTTGTGTTTCACATGTTGTGGGCTGAACATTTCCAAAGCAGAGGGGGAGGAAGCCGGAGTACCCGGAGAGAACCCCCGACGATCGGCCCGAATGATCGGTGCGACATACGAGAAGGAAAATTGCCCCGAGTGGGACTCGAACCCGTGACCTCTCGCATTGGTGACAAGTCTCTTAACCACTAGACTACACACACACACACACACACACACACACACACACACACACACACACACACACACACACACACACACACACACACACACACACACACACACACGGGTTTCATCTGGCCGTTTTCTCGTTGCCTCGTCTTTGCTATCACCCAAAATTATGTGGTGGAAAAAGACTTGAAAGCCTTAAACACCCATCCATCCTCCTCAGGAAAATCTCATGTTAAGGCTCCTCACAGACAGATGGAACACAGAGGGGTGGGGATGGGGAGTGTTCAGGGGTTTAACGTGTTTTTCCACCACAAATCAGATGGCAGACAGAAGACGGACGGGTATAACTTATACTGACTTGATTATGTGAGTGGCTTTTTGTTAACAAGGAACAAGTCTGAACACTCCTTGTTCTGGACGTTCGTACTATTGATTTTTTTCCTGTTCGTAATCCTGATGAATACGGTCAAGGACAACTAGCGGAAAAACAGCGGAAAAAAGGAGACCAAAAAATGTGGCTGAAAGTGGTGACTGACCCTTGTGAGCATGGTCAAATCTGTTTTTTTTTTTGTTTGTTTTTTTTTTGTTTTTTTTTTTTTGGGGGGGGGGGGGGGGGTGTTTGGTTTTTTTAAATTTTATTCTAGTTTTTCATGGTACATGAATGTATACATGCATTCCATACATACATGCTGTGCGCATTTTACATAACAACAACACAAGTACGTGTAACAGACTGGTACATAAGTATATATACATACATACCTGCTGTACATGCTACGCATACACCTAGCATACATGCACAAACAGGTTTATTTTTATGCATACCTAGATTCATGCATGATGTTTCTTTCTTTCTTTAGTTGAAATCTATTGGGGCTTTTTTTGTCTGAGGAATACTAGCGGCAAAGCAGAAAACAAAAAAGAACAAACAAACAAACGAAGAAACAGACAAGCAGACAGCAACAAAAACAACAAAAAAGGAGAAAATCGATGTTGCTGAAAGCGGTGACTGACCCCATGCTAATGGTAAAATCTAGCGACTGTTCGGTCTGAGGACAATTAGTAGCAACACAGAAGATGAACACACAAATAGCAACCGATTCATGAACAAAAAAACAAACACACACCACCACCAACAAAGAAGGAATCTAGAAAAGAGATGTTGTTGAAAGCGGTGACTGACCCCTGTGGGCATGGTCCAATCTAGTGTTTATTTGGTCTGAGGACAATTAGTGGCAACACAGGGGGGTGGGGGTTGGGGGCGTGGGGGGGTGGGGGGGGTGTTTGGGGGTTTAACGTCCTTTTCCACCACATACGGGTGATATCAAAGACGGGGCAACGATGAAAAAGCCAGCACAAATATTTGGCCCCGGCCGGGATACGAACTCAAGAACTGGAAGTCCAACGCTCTACCATTCGGCCACCCCGGCTCCCCGTGGCAACACAAAAAATGAACACACAAACACACAACAACAACACCACCACCAACAACAACAACAAAACAGGAGAGAGACAAAATGCTGTTGAAAGCGGTGACTGACCCGTGTGAGCATGATCAAGTCTATAGTCAGTTTGGTCTAAACGGAGAGACAAAATGCTGTTGAAAGCGGTGGCTGACCCTTGTGAGAATGGTCAAATCCGCTACTGGCTCGGGTTAGTGTCTGTGACCCGAGGTGTATGCCACAAGTAGGGAACAACAAGCATTCGATATTATCTGCATCTTGTGCAAGACGTATAACTATAAGGCTGAGAAGGTATCACAGGCAGTCCTTAACGAGAGAAGGTATCACAGGCAGTCCTTAACGAGAGAAGGTATCACAGGCAGCCCTTAACGAGAGAAGGTATCACAGGCAGCCCTTAACGAGAGGAGAAAATAGCATCTTCTAATCGCGATGTGCTACGATCAACTAATGCGCGGAAGTCTCAGAGACTATCCCCCCCCCCCACCCCCCATATTGGAGTCGCATATTATTCAGCGCCTGGGAAGCCAGGCCCCGTGTGGTTTGAACGAAAAGCCGTAACATAACCCTCTGAACGTTTTTCACACACAGTCCATGGTCTTGTGTCACCAAAGGATGGGTGTTGTGATGTCTGCTATTTTTTACTATTCTTTTTTGTTCTTTTCTGCCCCACATTCTTTTTTCACACACAGTCTATGCTCTTTTGTCCCCAAAGGATGGGTGTTGTGATATTTTTTTACTATTTTTTCTAGTCCTTTTCTCGCCCACCGTTTTTTTTTTTTTTTTTTTTTTCCCGCGCCGTGTATGTCAGTACGTCCGCAGAGTTACCTTTTGTTTGTTTGTTGAAGTTATGTCCCATTTGTTTATGTCCTGAAGAAGGCGAAAGCCGAAACGTTGACCTGTGCCGTCCTTTGTGAAAGTTAAGTGGTTTCTGTCCCCTTTTATGTCGCTTTTATTTGCTTAACTTGTAACCACTTCGCAGTCATTACCGTTTCCTTTTCTCGTATATTTAAAATCTGAGCATGCACACGTGTTCGCATTGCAGTACACGCGTTAGTCAAAGTCGCTGTCTGGCTGACAAACAGCGGCTTTCTCGGCTTCGCGCCGACAGACCGATATCCGTTGGAAACACTCGGTGCTACTCAAAATTGAAAATGGAAACACTCCTTGTTGCTGCACCGAAACACTCGCGTCCAGTGCTGACCCCCACAGAAGTAGTGTCGTGATCAGAATATGACGCCAGGACGGTACGAGCGAACAAATCCACTGTGAATCCGCTAAGTCGGTGGTATTCATTTCCCAAAGGGTTGCTGACGAATGCGACACCAAAGATGTGGTGGGTTGTAAAACACACATTACCAACACGATAATTGGAAGGCGGTGCGGTGACAGAGATCAATGTTCGACTGGGGGCTCCCTGATCTCTCCCCCCCCCCATCACCTCCCC
>JACVVK020000039.1:2115000-2172500 GCA_018292915.2 Batillaria attramentaria | reverse complement strand
GAAATTTTAGCACTTTTTAAAGGCATTCAGTAGCCTCTCCTGGCACCCAAAGCTAAAATACTGCCTTGGTACTGACATGCAAGTTTCCAAAACTGAGGTTAGACTGTCCCATCCGGCATTACATGTATCATGACACAAAGTCATTAATAATAATAATAATAAGAATGACGACTTATAAGGCGCCTATACATGAAATAAAACAGGCTCTAAGCGCCGTACATCATAACTACATACACCACTTTCATACACAGACTCACAGGGAACATTCAAAGTTAAACAATAACTCACAACAAGCAGGCTGACACGGTGTGGAAGGGCAGAGTAAGTCAGTAATCAGTTTTAAATAAGTGGGTTTTGAGGCAGCGTTTGAAGCACTGAAACATTACTGTGTGTGCAGTCTTTTCCCCCTTCTTTTTCTTCTTCGGCTGAAACTTTTTTCTTTCTTTTTTTCGGGGGGGGGGGGGGGGGGGGGCTGAAAAAGTATGAAATTCGGCTAAAAATTGCCAAATGACTGAAAATCCCGCAGTCTGATGAATAAACCAAAGCAAACAGTCGGAAGCCAGTACTGAAATGCGAAACACATGTAGCAAGCTATGGGCCGTGTGTGTGTGTGTGCTTCAGTCTGCTTCGAGAGCATACAGCTGGAAGACAAACAGCAATTTCAATCAAGCTATAAACAGGTAAACAAAGAACACGGACAATACAGCAATTACGATGTTTGTTCGACTTGTTTGGGTGAAGTGAGAACAGTCAGAAATGAAGTCAAAGACAAAAAGATAGAGGAGCTGTACGTTAAACCACAAAATATGGGATGGGCCCTTAATTACTGGGAAATAAAAGAACATACCCCACCCCCCACCCCCACCCACACACACAGAGAAAATCCAAGAAAAACACTTGAATCATCATAAATACATACAAAGCGCATGTGCCCAAAAGCGTGCGTGTGAACAATTGAGCAATTACAGTATGTTTGTCTGTGAACTTACTGCGTCAGTCCACCAGCCTCTCCCAGACAAAAGGAATGGTAGAAGATGAAAGCTTTGGTGGCAACATCCATCAGCCAGCTGTGAACAAAATACAAAAGAAGGCTTGATTAAAAACCACACCAGCACTCTTTTTTTTTTTCTTTTAGGGTGGGGGATGGGGGTGGGGGGCGGTGGAGGGGGAAGGGGTGGGGCTGGGGAGGGGTGTTCAGGTCCATTCCACAAGGTGCCTTAACCGCTTCGGATGATTTTTTTTTATCTTCCTTTTTATGTTGTTTCCATAGTAATGGAAACAACATAATAGGACGGGCTAAAATTTCCACGTTCATAGGCAAGCATCTGTGGTACAAACGCACGTCACTGCCGATCTCCCGCAGAGACGATTATGCAAGTGTAACTCTGACAATGACGTAAGAAAACTTGCGTCATCGATGCTGACGCGTATGGTGTTCCGAACGCAGTTCTCCTCCTCAGTGAGTGCCGTCTGTGCGGATGTGTGTGCGTGTGTGTGTGCGTGTGTGCGTGTGTGCGTGTGTGAATTGTGTCCGGGCCCGTTTCTTCGAAGATACTTAACCGAATGGCTTCAAATTTGGGGTATCCAAATTTATCAAAATGTTACATTAGACGATTCAAGCGTGTGATGATTGCTTAAGTGATTTGGGAGTTATCGCCCTTTTGAGACAAGTTGGTTGTCTTTCGTGTACAGGCGTAATATTTATTTAAATCACTCAATTGTTTGGCAGTAGATAGCTTGAATACGGACTCTGAATTGACTCACTACTAGAAAATGGTCGCTCTTATAGTTTTCATGTAAACCGAGCCTGAGTTGACATTGCATGTGAACCCAGTTCAGATGCCTATTTCTCCGAAAATACTAAACCGATCGATTTCAAATTTGGGGTTTCTAAATGAATCAAGATTGTTGAATAGAAGGCCCGATCCAGGTACGATTGCACACATGATTTGGCTTTCTGGCGTTTAAAGGCGTAATATTTACCTAAACCACTCCATTTTTGGGACATAGATAGCATGAATACGGACTCTCAACTGAGTGAATTTTGGAGGTTGTCGCTTTTATACTTTTGGCGTAAACCGTACCTGATGAAAGTGCTGGTGAACACACTTTAGATCTCAAAATCGCTCCTACTATACATAGATAATGAGCCTGGGGTGCCATAAAAAATATACAAAAAAAATTAGAAAAATTCACTGCAGCCGTTGTCGTCAGTTGACTCGAAAATTTGTACTCGAAGCACATTTCCTTTACACAAGCCACACGCCTCACAAACATCGCAGAAAAGGCACACGCGCACTGACGCAAAACTGTATCAGCGTCAGTTTGCCGACGTCATGTTTGATTGACGTGGGGGTGTGTCGTCACTTTTCGGAAGTTCTCTATTTGTAGACGGGGAAAGCGGGAGTTTCATTGATGTAGTGAGCTTTGTTTTTCCCACTGACTCTCACTCAATAGCATAGTAGAGTGAGAGAACACCACATAGGTCTCAATGGAGCACATGCACAAACGCGGCTCGCGCAAGTCTGCGTGCGTGCGTGCGTGCGTGCGTGCGTGCGTGCGTGCGCGCGCGCGTATGTCTGTGTGTGTCTGTGTGCGCGCGCGCGCAGCAGACATAACACATAGTGAAAAAACGTTCGCCGCGCAGACTTGTCTGTTAAACACATTGAGCCGGTATAAATTCGATCTTTACACTGCGCAGCAGCAACACTTCAATTTTCATGGGGCTGCTTTCATTGCAAGAATTGTATCCGAGTCAAAGTTATTACGTCAAATGTATTATGCGTCATCCCAATGAGGAAAACGTCATAGATTTCAAAGAAAACAACTTGACGTCTCTCCTCCAAAACCAAGATTGGTCTGACAAGCCCGGTCAGTTGTTTCCATTGAGAGAGAGAGAGAGAGAGAGAGAGAGAGAGAGAGAGAGAGAGAGAGAGTGTGTGTGTGTGTGTGTGTGTGTGTGTGTGTGTGTGTGTGTGTGTGTGTGTGTGTGTGTGTGTGTGTGTGTGTGTGTGTGTGTGTCCTCCCGTATACATGGCATTACAAAAGTACGACCGTGACGACAGCAGGTGATTAAATGGAAACAACATATTGGGCTGGTCAGTGGCCATCTTATGTTGTTTCCATAGTAATGGAAACAACATAATAGGACGGGCTAAAATTTCCACGTTCATAGGCAAGCATCTGTGGTACAAACGCACGTCACTGCCGATCTCCCGCAGAGACGATTTTGCAAGTGTAACTCTGACAATGACGTAAGAAAACCTGCGTCATCGATGCTGGCATGTATGCTGTTCCGAACGCACTTCTCCTCCTCAGTGAGTGCCGTCTGTGCGGATGTGTGTGCGTGCGTGTGTGAATTGTGTCCGGGCCCGTTTCTTCGAAAATACTCAACCGAATGGCTTCAAATTTGGGGTATCCAAATATATCAAAATGTTACATTAGACGATTCAAGCGTGTGATGATTGCTTACGTGATTTGGGAGTTATCGCCCTTTTGAGACAAGTTGGTTGTCTTTCGTGTACAGGCGTAATATTTATTTAAATCACTCAATTTTTTGGCAGTAGATAGCTTGAATACGGACTCTGAACAGAGTCACTACTAGAAAATGGTCGCTCTTATAGTTTTCATGTAAACTGAGCCTGAATTGACATTGCATGTGAACCCAGTTCAGATGCCTATTTCTCCAAAAATACTGAACCGATCGATTTCAAATTTGGGGTTTCTAAATGAATCAAGATTGTTGAATAGAAGGCCCGATCCAGATACGATTGCACACATGATTTGCGAGTTATCGCCCTTTTCAGAAAAATTGGCTTTCTGGCGTTTAAAGGCGTAATATTTACCTAAACCACTCCATTTTTTGGACATAGATAGCATGAATACGGACTCTCAACTAAGTGAATTTTGGAGGTTGTCGCTTTTATACTTTTGGCGTAAGCCCTACCTGATGAAAGTGCTGGTGAACACACTTTAGATCTCAAAATCGCTCCTACTATACATAGATAATGAGCCTGGGGTGCCATAAAAAATATACAAAAAAATCAGAAAAATTCACTGCAGCCGTTATCGTCAGTTGACTCGAAAATTTGTACTCACAGCACATTTCCTCTGCAAGCCACACGCCTCACAAACATCGAAGAAGAGACGCACGCGCACTGACGTAAAGTAAGTGCGTCATGTTTGATTGACGTGATGCTGTTTTTTCTTGGGGGTGTCTCGCCACTTTCTTTCGGAATTCCTCTGTTTGGAGACGTGGTGTTGTATTTTACTTATGCTATGTCGCCATCATCGTGCACTCGCAGAGATGATACGGGATACAACAGACTACAACTCCAATACTTTATGAACAGAATATGCGCGGAGAACAAATTCATGAAAGAAGAAGAATCCAGAACGCTGTGCAGGGCTGCTTACGAACTGAACAGGTAAGATCTAGAACATTCCTCAACTTACTGGAAGGCTCGAAATCTCTCCAAGGTGACGTAATCTACTGACGTTACTGCACCAGCATGTTCTGGGATGGTCTAGAAATTATTTTGCATCGAAATGCAGTATCTTTTCGCAAGAGTCTCTACAACTTGACATGTGGAAAGCGGGAATTTCAGTGGGTTTCGTTTTTGCCACTGACTCACACTCAGAAGCATAATGCAAAGATCTTGGAAACATAAAGATAGTTCACTTACCTCCCTTTGAGGGACAACGCGTAAGAGTTGTAGCGCGCATCCCGCAGATCTACGCAGTTGTTTGACCCAACCCTACACTAGCCGCCGTAAAACATTTTAAGAAAATAAACAAAAACGAAGATGTCAGCGACTGACAGGTGGTCTCCCCCCATATATTTCGCATGTGTTTTAGGCCTATGGAAAACATAAGTACTCTCAAAGTTCCGGAGGACGAACGAAAGATCTAGTTTGGCTTTCACTGCTGTACGTAGGCTACGCAGTGCATTTCGTTCGATGTGTTCAAGTAAAACTAGTACGGAACACAGAAAGATCGAATGTGCGAGAGATCCAAAGATGGACGCATCCGCTGAATATTTCCTGCTAACTCATCATATCTGCGACCGACGATCCAGCAGATTCTATGTTGTGATATGGTTTTACAATGGTTAGAATGAAGTTCAGCCGGATGATTTTGTTCTGTGTGTGTGTTCTGAATTTAGATGCAGGTAGACGCTAGCACAATTTAAGTCACCGTGATTTGTAAAGTTGTCAGGGAAAAAACTTACGCTGTATCTGCGTCAGCCGCGTGTGTTTACTGTTAGTTTACACTGCATGCACACGTACCACTTGAGGTTTTTTTTTTTTTTTTTTTTTTTGACAAGAAAGCGAAAAAAAAATGTTTGTTTTTCAACAAGAATACCAAAAGAAGTATTTCCCCGCTTATATTTGTCTGTTATTTGAACAATTCGGCGCAGAACACAATTGCATGCTTTTGTGATCGCTTTCCACTTTCCGCCATGCTGTCACTATAGGGGCCAGATCTAGGATGCGCGCTAATGCGGGCAGACAACTCTTCGCGTTGTCCCGCTATATGTCTCTCTTACGAGGGCAGGAGTGACGCGTCTTTCTGATTCCAAGGTCTTTGCATAATGTGTGTGTGTGTGTGTGTGTGTGTGTGTGTAGGGGGAGGGGGGGGTGCGTGCGTCCGCGGGCAAGCGCGCGTCTAAGGCGAGAGAGAGAGAGAGAGGGTCTCTTCTCCGATACCAGTAAGCAATCGTCTGTCAGTCAGGTCTGCGGGAAGTAACTCTGTCAAAGGGGAACGACTTTATTACAAGAATTCATTCACCCATGTAGAACCTCGCATACGCCAACAAGTTGTGACGTCAACCAGCTAGGCGAGCTCACACGACCTCATGTGTTTGGGTTTTTGCAAGTGCATAGAGGCACGATAAGGGTTTTCAGTACTTTCTTTATGTCAGCATGCTTGATGTCAGAGAGCTTGCGTTCCGGCGTGTGCGCGCGGGCTGCATACATGACACAACGACTACGACTGTGACTACAGCAGGTCATTGAATGGAAACAACATATTGGGCTGGTGGCCATCTTGTTTGATGTTGATGTTTGGTTTCATTTCTTTTGTCCTCCTTTCATCATTTTCCCCCCTTTTTTTTATTTACGCTTCGTTCATTTGCATGTTTACAAAACGCATTTCATGTTTGATAATAATAATAATAATGACGACTTATAAGGCGCCTATACATGAAATAAAACAGGTTCTAAGCGCCGTACATCATAACTACATACACCCCTTTCATACACACAGACTCACAGGGAACATTCAAAGTTAAACAATAACTCACAACAAGCAGACTGACACGGTGTGGAAGGGCAGAGTAAATCAGTAATCAGTTTTAAATAAGTGGGTTTTGAGGCAGCGTTTGAAGCTGGCACTGGACTCTGTGTGTCTAAGCGGTTTAGGAAGCTGGTTCCAAAGAGCTGGAGCCTGAAAGGAAAAGGATCTCTGACCATATGTTTTAGTTCTTACTGAGGGGGTGCTCAGAACTTTAGTGTCAGAGGAGCTACGTAACTGCCTGGAAGGGGTGTAACAATGAAGGAGTTCAGAAAGGTAGGAAGGACCAGTGCCAGAAAGAGATGCATGACAAATGGACAAGAGCTTGTGCTTCATTCTATCTCTGATGGGCAGCCAGTGGAGGGAGTGTAAGATTGGTGAAACATGGTCAGTTTTTTTGGCTTTTACAACAAGACGTGCAGCTGAATTTTGAACTTTCTGAAGACGATCCAGGAGGTACTGACGCCAACCTGACAAGAGGGAGTTTGCATAGTCAAGACGGGACAGGACAAATGAGCAGACCAATGTGTTAGTAGCCTCAGGGGTGAGTAGGTATCTAATGGTGCTAATGCGTCGCAGCTCTAAGTAGGCTGCTCTACAGCAATTCAGCACCTGCTTATTCATTGACAGATCATGCTCAATCGTTACGCCCAGGTTTTTCATGTGATACATGTGTGTACATACATGTGACATTTCCATTTAACATGCTTCGCTTTGTATAAGTTCTTTTAGTACTGCTGGCGCATGGGAATTCATGATACATGAACAAAGAGCACAGCACCAAAATGAGCGAGTGGGCGGTGATTTTGACGTGCGACTTTTCCCACCGACAAAGGTGATTTCAAACACGGGGGTTACTGAATAAAGTGTGTCCAAATTTGGCATTCCAGTTGGGATTCGAACCCGAGACCCTCTTATCTCCAGACCGATGCACAACCGATTGAGTCAACCGACTCCATTGCACCATCCGAGTGACTGTCATTGAAGCCAAATGAATCTGGTTAGACTACATATTTGTGGTGTTATTCTGCAAACTGCTGCTGCTGCTGGTGATGGTGGTGGTGGTGGCGGCGGCGGCGGTTGTTGTTGTTGTGTGCGTGCGTGCGTGCGTGCGTGCGTGTGTGTATACTACTTTACTGCATCAGCAACAGTGTCCGGTTTTCACAATACCTACCTGTGGATATATGCCAGATACTGAGCGTCCGTGCGAAATGACTTCTTTTGCTGCAGAACGCTGTGAAGAAGAGTACCCTACAGAGAACACACAAACAAAAACAAAATAATACCACATCAGCAAACTTTCAACATTGACATAGGAATATGGTGGTGTACACGTGCGCATCCTCCTCTCTGGCCGCTGATCTGAGGTCAGAATTTATCACGACTGATACAAAACTGAACTTAAATAATAATAATAATACATAGCTCTTCTTCAACTTCAAGGACTCGCTGCGTGTTAAAGCACACACATACACACACACACACACACACACACACACACACACACACACACACACACACACACACACACGCTATTTACATCCCCTCAGCATACATACAATTGGCAGTGCAACGAACTCATGATGCAGACAGACTTAACAGAGGTTTAGCTATCGAAGGCTTGGCGGAAGAGGTAAGTCTTCAGATGCGATTTAAACAGAGGCAGCGAGATAATAACTTCATAATAAATCCTCGTCACTACACTTCATGTAGTATTTTCTCCAATATCCTGAACAAAATGAAACGTGGATTCATTGTCACGGCGAGCGTGGGTTCGAGCCCAGGTCGAGCTTGTGATATGTGATACCGGTTTTTCCTGCCTACCGGGCTGCTCATCAGGGGTTTCTGTACGGGTTATCCGGCTTTCTGCCCCCAGCAAAATTGAAAAATAGGATTGGTATTGGGTGGCGCTGCACCGCGCGGACGCGCTTCCCCTGCTGCAAGCAGGGTGGGTGGGGTGGGTGTTTGGGGTTTAACGTCCTTTTCCACCACATAGGGTGATATGATATCAAAGACGGGGCAACGATATGAAAAAGCCAGCACAAATATTTGGCCCCAGCCGGGATCGAACTCACGACCCGAGCATTAGAAGTCCAACGCTCTACCATTCGACCACCCCGGCTCCCCCTGCTGCAAGCAGCCTGAATTTCCCAAAAAGGATAATGAAGTAGGAAGAAAAAAAAAACAAACACAAAAAACCCACCACCAATTGGAAAGTTGATTGCGATACTGCGTCTGAAAGACGGCAGAGCCATGTACGGCCAAAAGAGCACCAAAAGTGTATACAGCTACATAATACTACCTGACTCAAACTAAGCCTCATTATGACACTTATGACTCCCAGTCTCGATCAGATATGCAGACACAAAACTATCTTTCAAAACAAATTTGAAAACCCACCTCTTCACAGCCTTCAACCAATAACTGTTGCCACATCTTCATCTTGCTGGTCATGTGTGTGTGTGTGTGTGTGTGTGTGTGTGTGTGTGTGTGTGTGTGTGTGTGTGTGTGTGTGTGTGTGTGTGTGTGTGTGTGTGTGTGTGTAAGCCAGGGGCAGCTCGTGTATGATGCTGCACATCATGTGTTTTTAGTTAAATGTATGTGTGGAGGCATGTCGTGTGTGTTTCTGGGTGAGTGAGTGTGTGTTCTCTGTAAGGCGCCCTGTGCTCCCGCTCCCGCTTATTATTATTATTTTTAAATTTTTTAATCAAAACTTTCGAAACGTTAGGTGGAACAATGAAAGGTTAAATTCTATACAGAATCTAAAATGGGTCAGAGCTATGCGATGTTTTCTAATAATTCAAGCATCCAAATAAGCACACCTCCCCACCTCTCCAATATATGTTGGACAAAACAGACACTAGATGTTGGCACTGGTACAAGATGTAAAGCGCGTATTAAAATCCCTCCCCCAACATCACACCCCCATCCCCACTATACCCCCCTCCCGCCACTAACCACTTTTTATACATGTACACATTTCAAGACCTTCATTAACACTACACCGGAAAACATAAATACTTCTTGTGTCACCCTCCGAAAGGCAGCCTACTAAATAAAACATAAAACTTGTCATTTGCGTGTTGCGTCAGCTCCCTCAATGGGACACCGGTTTGCATAATGCCATTCATGAGAGGAAGCGGTGGTGAGGGCATGCAACGGTGCACAGGAAGACAGGGATGAAAATGAAATGGACTACAATTGCGCCTCTTCTTTTAGGTCAGAGAATGATGTCATCTTCCGGGATTAAACCTTTGTTGGAGAAACTGTCACCTGGCTTTCCACCCTGAGCAAACAATGGACGGAAACAAACCATAAAGGCTTTTATTGGTGGTTGTTGTTTTGCTTTGTTTATCAGATAGTTAGGAAGTTTCTCATAGCTTTTCTTCTTAGGGATTGGGGGGAGGGGGGGGGGGCAGAAGATTTTTGTTTGTTTTTAATACATGTTTTCTTCTTTCTTCTCCAAATTAAAAAAAAATTAAAGTTTTTTCAATTCTTGTGTGTGTGTGTGTGTGTGTGTGTGTGTGTGCGTGCGTGAAGCATGCGTGTGTGCGTGTGTGCGTGAAAAAAGGAGAGAGAAGTGGGTAGGTGGGTGTCTGTTTGAGGGTTTACATTCTTTTCAAACACATTTGGGTGATATCAAAGACAGGACAATGAGAAAAACACCAGCACATTTATTTGGCCCCAGCCAGGAATCAAACTCGCGACCTGAGCATTGAAAATCCAATGCTCAACCGCTCATCTGTCCAAGCTCCCCTGAGATCGAGAGAGTTAGTTCTGACAGCGCCCACCCCTCTCGCACGCCCCCTCTTTTCCCCTAACCAAGTGTTTTCTTACGTCAACATCCGACTAACTAACCTGATATGGAGGGCCGGTCAGCATTCTACGTTCAACGTCTAGAATGGTGCTGTATTGCTGAAAAGTAAGGTAAAAAAGAAAATGAGTGCGTCACAAAGTATCAGTTTTCGTCTGACCTTTACAGCTAGTGACAAACTGATTTATTTCAAAGGGAAGAGTCTGTGGCCCTGTGTGTGTGTGTGTGTGTGTGTGTGTATGTGTGTGTGTGTGTGTGTGTGTGTGTGTGTGTGTGTGTGTGAGAGAGAGAGAGAGAGACACACACACACACACACACACACACACACACACACACACACACACACACACACACACACACACACAGGGCCAAACTATAGGAAAATGAGGGATGCGCCTGTGCCGTCCACCTGCTTAACTCTGTGTGTGTGTGTGTGTGTGTGTGTGTGTGTGTGTGTGTGTGTGTGTGTGTGTGTGTGTGTGTGTGTCTCTCTCTCTCTCTCTCTCTCTCTCACACACACACACACATACACACACAAACAGACAAACACACAACTTCACAACCCCCCCCCCCCCCCCCCAAACACACACACACACACACACACACACACACGCAGAGTGAAGCAGGTGGACAGCACAGACACATCCCACATTTTCCTATAGTTTATGTACCACACAGTGTATGGAGAACCCCATAAATTTCCAGAACTTAAAAATACCTTGACGGCCGTGGGTATCGTGGCATCCAAAGATCTTTTTTCCGAGCGACAGACGCCAGCCAGACATATCCGTGTCAGGTCAGTCACCTTCAGCTGTCGGTTCATCCAGTCAACCACACAGTGATGCTTCCTGTCATACAATTTTATTTGCTCACACTGTTTTTCAACTCGTCAAATTGCAAAACCAGATGATCCATCCAGTATTTCCTTCCAAGAGGACATTTTTTTTTTTTTGAAAATGTTGACAATTAGTAAACTTTCGTAGCACAAACAAATTTGATTTTGTTCTCGTTTTGCCTTACTTTGTTAGAGTTATGTGGGTGAATCGAAATGAGAAATAATAATGAGAATATTGTCATTGTAACTGCTCTTACAGCCTTCGTTGGCACACGACAGAATGATCAGATCACTTGTGAGCTTGAACGAACCAAAGCAAAACAAAATGATGCCAGTGACTACCTGAACCCCAGGCAGAGATGAATTTTAACATTTTTCAGAGGGCTGTGCGGCTATTCTTAACCCACCTCCTCTCAAGAAATTTTTGCCACCTGGCTTTTCCCTCTTCAAAAGCTTGAATGAGGGGACATAACCAAGGAAACTGAACACAGGAAACACAAACATGGATCATCTCCCTTACTTACACATTGCAGTGCATTTGTATTGCATTCAGAGCTTTACTAATCATTAAAATAAGATTACTTTTGGCATACAGGCGCAACTGTTCCAAAACATAAGTTGGCTTCTGTAAAGCGGGATTAATTTCCTACCTAGGTCGGCTCCTAGTCCTACCCAGAGCGGGTGTGCTATGGGCCCAATGGAGAGGCTGTTGCCATACAGCCGACATTCACCCACTTCACGGGTGCGACTTTGGGGGTGCTTCCCTTGGTATGACACATCTTATGATGTGGATGATTACACGGCCGGCACCGCAGGTGCCACAGTTCCCAGGCCTGGTTAATGCCGGGATATTTATGACAAGAAGCGTGGAATGCGGCCCTGTCCCGCAGTCCCAAACCACACAGACCTCCATAGCATCATCTTACCATCATCCTCATCTCCACCATCATGCATAATAAAAAATGCCCCAGCTTCTGAGCCCTCCGTGGATTCCACCCATTACCTGGGAGGAACACCACTGGAACTGGCAAAGAGTTAGGGCAGCACACAAAAAAGTTGGCTTCTGTAAGGCTGAGTAAAAATAGAGTGTGAGTGTTAAAGCGAAAATCAAATTTCAAGGTTTTGCAACCTGTCACAATAATAATAACTATGTATTGTGCAGGCGGTTTACCCAATTTCTTGAATTGGCTCAAAGCGCCGCGCACCGAACCCACGCGTGAATCCTACGCATTCTCCCACACACTTGACATGAACACATTACAATCACGTTGTGGGACGGGTCAGCTCAGCAGTTTAAGTTTCGGAATTTAGACTTGCACTTAATTTTTAATTTTGTGATCTGAACATTTCCAAAGCATTCCAAATCCCATCACAAGTGCAAGAACTCAATGCGTCGATGAAAGACTAGATTTAAAAAGAAAGAAAAGAAAAAGAAGACTGTCCTGCTGACCTCTTTGTGTCTGACAAGAAGATGGAGAGGGCTGTGACGACCTTGGTGACCTCTTGTTCCATGCGGGCGGGCCCTACAACCAGCACTGTGCGACCGGTCATCAAGCTGAACAACACTGACTGCAGGTTGCCGTAGCTGGCCAGAACATCACTGATGCCATAACCTGCACAGAAACAAAGCAAGGCAGTTCATGTACTTTACTTAAAACGCACAAAACTCTTCCGATCAATACCCCCACTGTACTGGGATGGACGTTTCTGCAACTGATTTCGTTTGGGTTGGTTGGGTTGGGGTTTTTTGTGCTAATTAAGAGCGCTGATCAACATTCATGACACTTCCATGAAAAAATTAAAATAGTTAGAGAGGGACAGAAAGCTCAGTGCAGACTATCACACTGTATTATTTCTGCCTGTGCTGGCATCACACTTAAACAGGTTAATTCCCTCTTTGCTATGCCAGCTTATGTTTTGGAACAGTTTCGCTTGTGAGTGAATGCACTGTACACTTGATTTACTCTATCTTGATGTTTGTACAGGTCTTTATGTGATGCAGTGTTGTTTGCAGTCTGCGCAAGCCATAAAACATTCAAATTCTACGACTGTTGTTACAATACTGGAGTGCTCAGTGTGGTCACTGCATCATCGAGTACACTTCTGTTGGCTCAGTGGCAGCATTCCACACACTATCATTGTCCAGGTGTCTAAGTGGTGTGATGATAGATATCATGCAAACAGCTCAAAATGATCTGTAAGCATAAAAAATGGTAGCAATAGGCCCTTTTTAAGGAAAAGATGAAAGTCTGTCTCACGTACCAGGCCTTCCTGGTGCTAAGGCATTGATCACATCGCCAGCAGTATACACGCCATGTCTTGGTTTCCTGAAATTGAATCAGCGTAGTTCAGACCAAAGGGAACCAAACTCTAGCCAACAATAAGCATGCTTACTTTATCTTTCGACAACAAAAAAAGAAGAAAAATCATTGGTTTGTTGGTTGTTTCAAAGCCAAACTCCAAGAGGTCTGTGTTATAAACCATTCCCAAATACCACAACAACAGCACACCAGAAGGTGATCTGTTTCAAGACAACAAAAAGCCAGCATGGTGTCCAGGGGGTGTAATGTGAAAAATGGCTTCTTGGACATCCAGACTGGCGCTTATGGAAAGCCCCTCTTCAAAACAGCTCAGATAGGAACGACAGCACTGCGCCCCCCCCCCCCACCCGCCCCCCCCCCCCCCCCCCCCCCCCCCCCACCTACATGTTCTATGCTCTGACCAGAACAAAATCCAGAAACCCTGGGTAAAGAAGGCCAATCATAAATATCGCTACATGTACGATCACCATGTGAATCATATATATACAGTACAAAGGGTCGGCACTCACCAGAGACATGGGTCAGAGGAGGGTGTTGATGGGGTCCGGCCGTTAGAAGGGCCATCTACGCTGCTTCCGTTTCCCAGGTCGCACCAAGTCTCATCTACAAGTAGAACACACACATTAAAGTGACGAGAAAGATATCAGAGTGGCCTCACTGCAGCTTCAGCGACTCCAAAAGTATTCAGTGTTTCTAACAGATGCTGCAACTAGCATCAGTGAGCTCCCCAAAAAAGCCCTGAAAATGGCAAGTACGCTTCTGCTGGCTCAGTGCCAGCATTACAGACGCTGTCACTGTCCAGGTGTCTAAGTAGTTTCAAAGTTGTTTATTGCCATGCGCATAATTGCACCAAGACAAATGAAATAAACTAATCAAACAAAACAAGAGTATGTCATTGTTAATATTGTGAGGAGGAAGAAAAAAAGAGGGAGAGAGAAAGACAGGGGAGTGAGAGAGAGGGAATGAACGGTCTAAGTGGTGTGACGATAGACAGCAATAAAACAGGTGACAATCTGTGAGCACAAAAATGGTAGCATTTAATTTACACAGGGCATGACTTCAGTTTTACGTACCAATCTCACTGGCAGCATCACCCAAGCTCTTGAAAGATTCAGAAAACTCCAGCTTCAACTTCTCTAGGTCTCTTGGAACTCCTATGTGACCCTGAAAATTGGGCAAGGAGTCGGGCCTCTGAGCACTGCTGGTAAAGGTTTCCGATTTTGATTCTGGTGATGGCTGGTGCTCGCGGTCTGCGTCCCGAATCTGCTGCGCTGGCGTCGTCATCTGATTATGAGGCAAAAGTTCAACTTAAAGGGGAAGTCCACCCAAAAGCAAAGTTGCTTTCTATCCCTTTGTATCGATGTTCTTAACCATTCCATGCCTAAAATAGTGACCTTAATGCATCTATTTACTCACAAATGCGCCGAAAAGACCTCCTATTTTCGCTTCTAGGCGGCCGCCATTTTGCCACTCTCTCTAGTGGCGGAAACAAAATTAGGTCGGTCGCGTGACGTCACCTGCGCTGCTGCCAGAGCACGGTAGCAGACGATACCTGCAGTACACAGTTTGCGAAAGCAGGTGTGTCTGTGAAATCAGTTCCAAGATGATTCAGTGCAAAGCGTTTGGCTACTTTAACCAACAGGGCAAATGCCATAATGCGGACGGGAGCCATAAGACGGCCTTTACATGTTCCCGGGCCCGAGGAAGTCGAGAGAAAGGCAAAACTTGAACTGTGTGCCAAGTGGCTAAAGAATCTAAGGAATGCGAACCTCCCTCTCCTCGTGCAAGACTACACGTGGTGTGCCAGTCACCGTGTCTGCGAGGACCATTTAACAAGAGACTGTTTTCAGGACGACACGTATTTGCAAACGATGTTGCTGCCTTTTCAAACACGCATCTCTCGCACCTGCATTCAGTCGCATGACTCGCATCGCTTTCTCCGCCGGTCCGCTGCATCCCCGCCGTTCTCACCATCTGCTCCCCGATTCCTCAGTTCTTCTTCCGAATATTCGGGCTCAAAATTGTAGGGGAGTAATCCAAGATCCATTCTTTCAGAATGTCGGTGTGTTATACAGGAGAAGGAAACGAAAAAGGAGAAGAAAACAAGAGGAATCAGAGCGTGTGAAGTGTGTTCTGTGTTCCTCACGGCAAGCGTTGTGTCTGCGAGCGAGTCAGTGCCAGCGCTAGGCCTAACGCGGCCCGGCACCTACAGCGCAGATGACATCACGCGCCTAGCCAATATGTCAGCCTCCTTGCTCCTATGTTTAGAACAGGCTAGCGGCTAAATAAAGCTTTGTTTTTCAAAGTTTTGGGGCTGTGCATTATAAGAACACCCACAGCTATCATATAAAACCAGGTTATGTCTTGGCTGGACTTCCCCTTTAATAAATTATGGTGAGGAAATCCTGGATTCATGCACAAGTATGTGTTTGTATGTGTATCCCACACATGCTCTGATCGATCGTGGACGTATGATTCATTTGATTTGTTCTGGCTAAATGCCCCTCAAGTATTAAACCATTTTGTACTGTTTTTTTGTACCACCTTTTATCAAAAGGTGGAAATCCACTACAAGGTGGAAGATTTTAAGCCCCGTAATAAACATACTTACCAACATTGGCACAAATGAGGGACTCCTTGCATTAGAGTGACTGGTGTCTTCCTGTGCTTCAACACCGTGTGGCATACTAGTACTACTGTCCTTTTCTTCCTCAGATTCCTGTCCCGCCTGCTGTCTCTGTTTAACGCTCTCAGTCTCTGATGTCGATCCACTCTGCGATAAGTCTTTCACATTCACCGTGCAGCTAGCTCCTCCGTTTAATAGATGAGTAGCATTCCCACCTGGTATTGTTTGCTCGGAGTCCGCTGATTTTTGTCTTTCATGACTCAATTCTGATATCTGTAAGCCTTGTGTAGTGTCTATAAAAAATTTTGGAGTACTTTGATCGTGGTTCTCATCACAGCTTGGTGCAGTGTCCTTGCTGGTGTTCGCGGTGGAACTGGGCGGGTTTTGGTGGTTGTTGACGGCGGAACCAGGTACATTGATGTCGGATCTGGATGAAGATGACGTCACGGAAGTCCGCGCTGTGTCATTGGGAAGGATCGGTGCTACTTCTTCAGTGAGTGGCGAAGTTGGGGCTGACAAGAAATCTTGTCCACTGGTACTACAAAAAAACAAAACAAAAACATAAATATAATGCATGAAAAATGAATTCAGAATGTCACTACGAGAAAAGAAACAGAAGTAAAAAGAAGAAGAAAAAAAGAGTGCAGACTAGGGATCCTAGGCCCTTGGAGTTGAAGAGAGTACAGTGCTGGGACTAATAACAGAGAGCAAATTATTTTTTCAAGTGCAAGCCTACAGAAAGAAAGTGCTGTGTGCACCAGTCATACCTTGTGGTCACACCAGGAGAGCTGTTGTTGGAACAGAAAGACAAGAGAGAAGCATTCTCTTCGTCTTGTATAGACAGGTAGGAGTCCACCGACTTGAAACTTTCCAGCGTATCATTCTGCAAAACAGAACATGCTCCTTATGTGACGTATCAAATCTGGTGAAATTTTTGAGGTATCTGGATGTTCATGTAACTGCCAAAATCAACTTCTTCCAGCAGTCCAGTGTGGTTGTTCAGTAAACCTCTATAATATTTTGAAAAGGTAAAGCTGAAAGCTGCAAAACTTAAACAAGTAATTTTTCTAGGTTTTTTGGTCTCTTCTTTACTTAGGGTGATTCATCATGTTTGAGCATGTTTTTTGTTTCTTTGCTTGTTTGTTTTCTGACAATTTATCCAGCAAAACATCACTGAGCTTGTCTGCCTGAAACTCACAGAAGCAATTGACGGCCATCTTCTCAGTCGCTCTGCCGCCTGAAGCAGACTACTGCTGTCTTCGCTCATGCACAAGGATGACCCTTGCCTGCACACAATTCAGAAAGTTCAGAACATCAGCAGCACATACAGCAGTGGTGTAAATAATGTAACACATGTTCAGGAAAATAAGTTATAACTCTGAGAACCCATACTATTGCCATGCATTATGCATCACACCTAGTTTAGGCTCTTGTATTTTTCTTGTCACATCTTGTATTCAGCTGTCAGTGCCAGATGAAAAAGTAAGAGAAAAAAAAAGTTATAACTGACTCGTGCTAAGACAACTGACACACACTGGCAAACACAGAGACAATGTGTTTAATTTTTAAATCATCAATATAAGGGGTTAAAAGTGATGATTATAAATTTTAAAAAGGAAAGAACAATGTGACACAGTATGCACTGAAAGATGAGGACATCACTGAAAGATGAGGACATCACAACAAATATTTCTGAAATTTCAATATGTCAGATCAGATAAATACTGCTGTATTTTTATTTTTGATTTATTGTTAGTATCATTGTTTTTAATGTCTCACATTGCGATGCTGGCCAGAAAGTTTGAAGTGACACACTGTCCATGGGTTATCATGGAGCTTGCTGGCTCTGGAAGGAAGACAAAATGCATCAACAGCAAAATGCAAGCACATTTGTAATTGTAAATCATGACACGACACTAATCTAAAAAAAGAAAAACAGGGCTTGTGGTAGATATTTTTTCTGAGGGTCAGCATGACTTCCAGCAGAAAAATCTGAGGGTCAGCCTACTCTAACAGACATAAACGCCGTACATTTCAGAGCGTCTGTGGCGACTGCTCTGACAATCGATTGCCGAAGATTGAAACTAAAACTGTGAAAGCTGTGCGTCATGCTATCAAATTTGATTATCACGCGACGCACTCCTGCTCCAAAATTTTAAAATCTGTGCGTCAGTAAAACCTCCAGTGATTTTTTTTCTGCGTCATTTCGTGATTTCTGTGCGTCAATACGCACAGTTTGTGCGTTAACACAAGCCCTGAAAAAAAACGACGTCCTAACATGTTTGAAATTCAATTATGGGGGTGACCTTCAGTCATCCACAATACATAAATGTGTGATACAGATACTAGGTATTTTCTTTCTGATCAGTTTGGAACACCAAGTGTATATACAACGATGCATACCCATGAGTCTGGATTCATTTCTTTCTATCTCCAAGACCATGGCGTCTTTCCTGAAGTACTGAAAACAAAAACAATGGAGAATGACAGTGAAACCAATGCCGTGGAATACACTCCAAAACAATCAAACTAAAACCACTACTTTAGAAACGTGTTCTGGGTGTTATTGTTGCGGAGTAGTCTTAGTTTTACTTTTCCTGTGCATGACAGTCAGATTATTAAAATTTCACCAGGTACAGTTGGCGAAACACTCCACCGCTTCTATGGTTCTATCAATGGTTTTGATAAGGACACAAAACTGCAAATATGATGCATGGAGTTAGCTTCCCAAATCGCTGATGTGAGAATGTAGTACATACAACACATACAGTAAAACGTGAACAAGCAATACCTCATGAATACACCTGAGCTTGCGTAGCCCCTCCTTAGCACCCCATGAACACAACTCATGAAGACCGCGCAAAGGGCTGTTGAAACGCTTGGCTTTCTTCGTCTCCACCAACAGCGGCTGCACAGACAGGCATATACGTACACGGAACAGAATATCAAAATCATGAAAGAATTCTCCAAAATTACTTGTTTACAGAGAAGAGTGATGGGATATGCCTAGAGGGTTACTCTTGAGAGCTGCTTTAATTTGTAAAGCAAGATCTGTTGCATGGTACAAGCATGCATGCCGTAATGTTAGAGTGAAAACTACAGTTATGCCCCTTGACCTAATACCTACATGACTGTCGTCTTCATTTTGTGTGTTGGTTTTACTGTCATCATGAATCAAAGCAGTACACCCCCCCCCCCCCCCCCCACACACACACACAATCACAATGTAAGCAATGTTAATAATAATAATAATAATAATAATAGGTCTTATAAAGCGCTAACAATCTGCTCAAAGAACACTCAGTGCGCTACACACACACATTCTCACGCATACATGAAACATGAAACACTGAGTATATGTGCGCGAGGGGGGGGGGGGGGCTGTCAGGAGGGGTAGTGATGCTACAGATCATATGCTATCTTGAAAAGGTAAGTCTTTAGTTTTGACTTAAACTGAGGGAGGGTCTGGGTGTTCCTAAGGGAGGGAGGCAGAGAATTCCATTCCTGGGGGGCACAAAAACTGAAAGAGGAAGAAGACCCACTGTGTGTGATTTGACAGGATTGAAAAGAGAAACTGGTGAAATCCCGGACTCTTTCAAAGAACCAACTGCAACAGACAGCAGCAATATTTAAAAACAAAATTAGAATAAATGCATAAATTTAAGAAAAACAAAAACAGGTAAGGATGAGTTGTTTTGCTCTAATTTCACAGTAACACACACATAAAATTATTTCAATTTCTGTACCCATTCATCCCACACATTCAGACCTATACATTCAAAACTATATCTTGTGCCTGCATCATACATTTAATCTGATTAGCAACTACAATACATGTATGCACACACACACACACACACACACACACCACACACACACACACACACACACACACACAGAGGACTATACAGGACGCCTACATGTAGCACCAGCACACGAATGCGCATGCATGCACACACACGCGCGCACGAACGCACACACACACACACACACACACACACACACACACACACAGAGGACTATACAGGACGCCTACATGTAGCACCAGCACATGAATGCGCATGCATGCACACACACACACACACACACACACACACACACACACACACACACACACACACACACACAGAGGACTATACAGGACGCCTACATGTAGCACCAGCACACGAATGCGCATGCATGCAAACACACGCGCGCACGAACGCACACACACACACACACACACACACACACACAGAGGACTATACAGGACGCCTACATGTAGCACCAGCACACGAATGCGCATGCATGCACACACACACACACACACACACACACACACACACACACACACACACACACACACACACACAACGTACACCCAAAGGACAATAAAGGACACCTACATGTAGCACCAGCATCCGAACCCTCGGCGTACATATTGTCGGAGAACCAGTCTTCTTGTAAGCTCAGTTTCTCGGCTCGCATCACATCCTCACTCCCACGCTGAAAAGCTCGCTCCTCTAGAACACGGAATCGGCTCTCCAGTCGTCTGTCATGCTACAGTACAATATACATTTTTAAAAATCTGGTCCATCTATTTGAAAATAGTTACTTACTTATTTATCCAATATTTCTGATTTAGATTATCAATTTCTGAACGTTCTTGCCTTTACAGTATGGTAACTCAGCCCAGTCTCAATATAAACAAAACAAAAATTATCAGAGTTGTCATTAACAACCTTGTTGTACACTGTGGCATGTAATACAATTTTGAGAATAGCACAGAAATGTACAGCACATGGCGTTCTCATTCCGTGTTAATGCTCAAACTGCAGTTATGTCAAAATTTGACGACATCAGTACTGCACCTGACACTAAAACCTCACTTGCCATTCAATTTATACCGGCTGAAATGTTTTGAAAATCAACATTTTCTCATTCTACACATAATAATAATAATAATAATACTGTAATTGTGGATTGGGGAGGTGTTTTACCAAACTTCTTAAACTGGCTCAAAGCACTGTAAACTGAACCCAACATGCACGATCACATGAACCACACGGCATTCCCTCACACACTGAATATGAACACATTACATTCACATGTTGCAAAGGGACAGCTCATGAATTTAAGTCTGGGAATTTAGAATTGCCTTTTGTTCAAAATTTGTGGTATCAACATTTCCGAAGAGAGGGGGAGGAAGCCAGAGTACCCCAAGAGAACCCCCAACGATCAGCCTGAATGAACGGTGCCACATATGAGAAGGAAAAACTCTTTGCCTTGAATAGGACTCGAACCTGACCTCTCGCATTGGTGGCGAAATCTTAACCGCTAGACCACCGACAGCCCAAACCTGGTTAAAGAGCAGACACGCATACCAGAAGTGGTTTGAGTATTGACAGGATGTCCTTGATCTCAGTGGATGACTGACGTATATTCTGCAGTCCCTTGTACAGCTCGTTCTCTGTGTTGGTGCGTGTCTTGCTCTCTCCTCCGCTCCCCGCTGGGTCTCCTGTCTCCTTCAGTCGCATTCGACTCACTTGGTTCAGCAGGTAGCCTAAACAGACAAGGACAACCTGGTTAAAGCCTATATGTTTGTAACACTGCTGAGCTGGAAAACTGCCGCTTTCGAAGCTCCAAGATAGGATGTTTCAACTGGTCACTGCAACTGTTTTCGTGACTTTGTGCCTTCTACTATTAGAAAAATACGACTTTCTTTGAGCCTATGGTCCATTTTGGAACAGACTGGCACTCAAAACTGCTGATAAACATAAGCGCCGTGTAGCTGGTCTTCAGTCCGCAACCAAATAACATCATCTGCTCAGCATATGGTACAATTTCTAGAACAATTTATATGCTGGCCAGAGTCACCACAATGGCCTCAGATGCTATACTGTGACCCACGTGACTGATTCTGATGCACAGACTCAGTGCATTTGATAAAATGTTTTCCACATGCTGTTGTATGCCTGTGACACGTATTGAGACTTTCAAGAGCAGATAATAATAATAATAATAATAGGTCTTATAAAGCGCAACAATCTGCTCATAGAACACTCAGTGCGCTACACACACACATTCTCACGCATAGATGAAACATGAAACACTGAGTATGAGTGCGGGGGGGGGGGGGGGGGGGGGGGGGGCTGTCAGGAGGGGTAGTGATGCTACAGATCATATGCTATCTTGAAAAGGTAAGTCTTTAGTTTTGACTTAAACTGTGGGAGGGTCTGGGTGTTCCTAAGGGAGGGAGGCAAGAATTCCATTCCTGGGGGGCACAAAAACTGAAAGAGCGCTCACCGAAAGTTTTGAGATTGAACTTGGGAACTTTTAGGAGCTTTTCTGATGAGGAGCGGAGAGTACGAGATGGTTCATAAATGGTAAGCTTGTCGGAGAGATACTGAGGAAGGGACTGCTCAAAATGACGGAAAGACAGTGTTGCAGATAACAATAACAATATGGAAAAAGGGTTCTCGACTTTTCCTGAATGCCTGAGTCTGTCTGTGTGTGTGTATAAGTGGTGACGACACGCTTACCTTTAGTGTGCTCCAGGTCTTGCAAGTGCCTTTCCAGGTCTTTGACAAAAAGAAGTCTGTTTCCGTACTTGAGAAACCGAGCAGCCTGTCGTAACAGAAAAGAGGCATTTGATCAACATTTCAATGATTGGTATACTGTAAACATTTTTGATGGAAACGATCGACATTTTCCTTCCAGAGCTTTGCCAAGTACTGTGTTCCAGTGACTGCAACAACAGAACATGTTCAGCTCAAAGCAGCGTGTCACGTTGGACACACCGGCTCTCACTCGAACACCGAAGTTAAGCAACGCTGGGCCTGGTTAGTACTTGGATGGGTGACCGTCTGGGTATAGGCCGGGTGCCGCTGGCCCCGGTCCGCGCAGGAATTTGATGTGAGATTTCTCCTCACTATATCGAGTCAAAATCATGTGCAGACTCGCTTTGGGTGCCTGTTTCGGCCCGTGTACACACACATGCACGTACCATTAAGTGTTCATGATAAAGATCCCAGTTCCATCATTTGGAAAAGAGCAGCGATCGTCAAATGTGTCAGGACCATGGTAGCCATTCGGGCTACCGCCCTGAACAAAACTGGTAGCCCGAAAAAAATTCTGGTAGCCCGAATCGCAAATACAGGTTTTAGTACAGGGACCTTGAGTTTGTCATTTCAGCATTTTTGAAGCGTTGGTGGTGGGTGGGTGAATGGGTGAGGAAGGGGGGGGGGGGGATGTCATTTTTTTTACCACATATCAAATCAAACGGATTGTTTCTATTTTCAGTTTCTCGTTGTTACATGGTATACAGATACTTTTGAACATCTATTTTCAATAACACTTTGGAAACTGAACCAAATCCTGACTTGAGTGTTTGTTGTGGAAAAGATGTCTTGTATGATTCTGTCTTGTCGCTGGTTTCATGTCTGTCTGTTGTCAAGCCCGTTCTTTAGCATAGAGGTTCCTCTGTGGTGACCAGTGCCCGATGATTCAGTGTTGCGACTGTGTGTACCTGGTCGTTTTTTTTTTTTAAACGTGGACAGCCTTTCTCTTTTGGCTTCGTACTTTTGCTTGTCATCTTTGGGTTTTTTCGCCGGCGGAGGAGCCACGAGACCAGGCACAAATCGCCACATGGCGTCTGCCGGAAGCTCGCATCACAGACGGGATGTTTTGAAAATACCGCAGCCGAAGCGCATGCGCGGAAACTGTATGGCGGGCCCACATTGGCACAGCAGACGACATCGATGATAGAGAAGCTAAACACTTGACGCAAAGACCGTAGATATCTACGGGTCTTTGCTTGACGGGAGTGGCTGCTAGGTTCTGATTCATGAGATCAATCATCTCAGAATTCCTGCTCGCCATTCGGGCTACCGCTACCGGAGCTTTCACTCGCCCGACGGTAAATTTGGTCGCGAAAGCGAGCGGGTGAGCGCATTTGACGATCGCTGAAAGAGTAGGCCGAAATGGCTGGTGGGTTGGTTGGAAACACAAACACACGCATGCAGGAAAAAAAAAAAAAAGGGTGGCGCCGGTTCATGGCGACGCGCTTCCTCCAGGGGGAAGCAGCTCGCATTTCCCCTACTAAGGTAGTGGGATGAAGAAAAATTCCAATCCAATCCAATTCAAAACACAAGAAGAATCTTGTAAAACTTTTAAAGCTGTGGTTACTCTAACTACAGGTACATACCCGCTTAAACTGTGAGGACAGCTCTTCATAAAACATCATTATTTTTCTGCAAAGTGAAAGACAAAAGAACAAAGGTAAAACTAAAACAATTTCCCTTTACCTGCTTGAGATCAGATCTATGTTTATGCGTACGCCATGAGCACACACCATGCATTATGCTAGGGGCATCCGGAGCCACGCTCCAGCAAATTTTTTTTTTTTTAAATTGGACAAAAATTTGTGCAAGCTGGTGCATTTGTCATGGTTTTAACTGCTTTAGAGGATGAAGCACTTCTTTTTAGAGGAAATGTTCAGAATTAGACTAAAATAATTATGTGCAATTTGATGTGTTTTGACAGGACTGTGAGTGCTTCAAAGGAGGAAAAACACTCTCAGGGGAGGAACATTTTCAGACTGAGAAACTGAAAATCCACCTAAAGGAAAGGTGCCAGCCCTGCTTCATCCGCAAACAGAGTGAGACCTTTTAAGAATACTGGTGGCATTAATTCACGCCACTGTCAACTTGCATCTAGTTACTTTAAGTAAGGTTTCTACATGTTCCTGTGACTGAGAAACTTGAAAATAAAATATACAGTACCTGAGATCAGTAGAAATGAACACCATACAGTATGGACGGACAAATCCTCGCGCTTGGTTGTCGTACAGTACAAAGTGGTGCACCTGCAAAACGAAGGATCATCACACAGATTCACTTTATTTACTTAGGAGGGCCGACAGGAGATTATGCTAAACAACTACCTTTTTTTCTTGCAAGAAGTACATAGAGTGCTTACTGGCAGTACTAATGTTGAAAGCTGTTAGATTATGAACAATGCACAACGGACCTAAAATGCAGACTAAATCACAATGATAAATGAACAGTCCTGCAGCTTATACCAGATGAAATAATGAGAAAAAGGTCCTGAACAGATATATGCAACTAATGCAAGTGTACTTACAAATGCTGACACCCCTGCTTCATCATCTGACAGTACAACCTGCGTGTCCTCAGAGATACTGAAGCCTCTGTAGACACACACAACAGACACAGGCAAAGTATTAAACTTCTTTTCACCACTAAGATTTTTTTTTTGGGGGGGGGAGTGGGGGGGGTTGGGGGGGGGGGGTAAAAGTCAGTACCAAACATTGTCAAGATTAAGATTTTATGTCATTCAGTCTCCAACAAGTTGAGCCCATCACGCTGTTTTCTTTTTCTTTATTAAACTTTATTGTCCCTTTAGGGGAAATTCGGGCTGCTTTCCCCAGAAACGCGTCACCGTGGCGCAGCGCTATCCAACCTACCTATCCTATCTTTAAAATGATAACAACAATAATAATAATAAATCTGTTGTATTTTTCTCCTGCTATGTCGCTCTCTCGGTGCACTCACAGAGAAGACACGGGATACAACAGGATACAACTCCAATACTGCGCAAGAACAAACTCATGAAAGAGGAAGAACCCAGAACGCTGTGCAGTGCTGCTTATATACTAACAGGTCAGATCTAGAACATTCTGCAACATACTGGCAAGTACGGAATCTTTCCAAGGTTACGTAATCTACTGACGTTACTGCACTCGCATGTTCTGGGATGGTCTAGAAATTTCCATCGAAATGCAGTGACTTTTCGCGATCTCTACAACAAAATCATATTTATACAGCGCAATTCTTGAAAATACATCAACTCATTTACTCACTCATCACACACACACACAGAGAACACCTCCTGAAACAGATTTACTTCCGTAATTCCTGAAGTTCTTAACCATGGCAAGTGGTTACAAAGGCAGTAAATAGCTATCAATATTCAACTTTTCATCTGTGTTACGTTGCTGTTTTTCGGGCAGACAAGAAGAAATGGTTAACGAGCACTGTGCATAACCACTTACTCTGAGCTTGTCTGGTGGTCAACAGCCATGAGTTTGACAGACAGTGCGTTCTGGTCCACGCTCTCGCCAGCGTCTTTTGGAATTGTCAGCTGCAATACAAGCATCAAGATGAACCTACAGGTCACTCAACATCCTTGGAGGGGGGAGAATATCTGGGTGACATAACTCTTAAAAGCATAGACAAAAATTGTAAATTGACTTGAAGTCTTCAGATCACTAGGAGCCACTTCAAACCACAATTATGCAATCTGCAGAGGTCTTGGATCTAGCAGTTAGTCTCTTGCTAGCCAAACACTAGTAACAGTGTCTTGGATCTAGCAGTTAGTCTCTTGCTAGCCTAACAGTGTCTTGGATCTAGCAGTTAGTCTCTTGCTAGCCTAACAGTGTCTTGGATCTAGCAGTTAGTCTCTTGCTAGCCTAACAGTGTCTTGAAGTGACTGCTATTTTGTGTGCAGGGGATTGTTTTTTTTTTTAATCATTTCATATAGTGGGCAGGGGGTGCTAGGGCTCGGGCTTGGGGTTTTTTTTGTTTTTTTTTTTGCTGCCCCAATTCTTTTTGCCAGCTCCAGTGGTGTTCCTCCCAGGTCATGGGTGGAATCCACAGAGGACTCGAAAGCTGGGACAATTTTTATTATCCATAATGATGGAGATGAGGATGATGGTAAGATGATGCCATGGAGGTCCGTGTGGTTTGGGACTGCGGGACAGGGCCGCATTCCACGCTTCCTGTCAGAAATATCCCGGCGTTCACCAGGCCCAGGAACTACGGCACCTGCGGTGCCGGCCGTGTAATCATCCACATCATAAGACGTGTCATACAAAGGGAAGCACCCCCAAAGTCGCACCCGTGAAGTGGGTGAAGCTCGGCTGTGTGGCAACAGCCTCCCCATTGGGCCCATAGCACACCCGCTCTGGGTAGGAGCCGACCTAGGTAGGAAAAATCCCGCTTGCCTCGGCTGGGATTCGAACCCGGGTCTCCCGGTCCGTGGTCCGAAGTGCTAACCACTACACTACGAGGGCCGGTGGGCTTGGGTTCTTAAATAACAACTGAAATGAAACCCTATCACTCTGACAGTGGTCTGTCCAAACCTGTGCGCAGAAGTAACTTCACTGACTTAATTAACGCAAAGTCTTCTCTGCATCAACTGCATTCATTAGGAATTTTATCTGTGGATATCTCACTGACAAATGTGTAAAGCTATAAATCAATTTTGGGACGTTCAGAGAAATATATTCAGCATATATATCCATTCGTATGTGTGGGTGATGTTCTCCACAATGCACAGCAAAGGTTGACGAATCGCAGAGCACTTACGACAGGCTTTGGCCCCTCTATTTCTGAAAACTCCGCCACCATGATAAAGTCATCCACGTGGTTCTTGTCATCTCTGACTCCACCACCCTGTGTCCTGTATCCCCTGGAAACCTGCCCACCCCATGGGGCAGGAGCGGTGAGAGGGGAGGGAACCAAATGTGAGGGTAAGTTTGCTGCAGCGAAGTCCCCTCCTGGTGTCAGCGAGTCTCGGGTAGGTGGCAGGTAAGTTGCAATTTGAGCATACTCCCCAAACATCTTCCCTGAAAAATCAAATGCAACTGAAGCTGATTCAAAGCAGCATAAATTCCCCATATTGTTCACAGTACCGTATGTCTGACCAGTCTAACTTGTAGATGTAGTGAGTATCGTGAATATCAAAATGTCTGTAATATCTCCTTTCCCATAATTTACATAAGCATACACAAATCTGAAGCTGCACAAATCCATTAGTATCTGTTAAGCATAGAGCATCAAAGCAGTAATAGTGCACTGAACGATTCTCATCGTACAGATGTCAGAATAAGAGGTAAATGAAGACAAAATACATCTAGGTCAATGTGGCAAGGATTCACACTGGCTTAGTCAATGTACATTTTCAAGTTACCGGAAGACACACTTAGGATGTATACGCCAAGACTCTGGAGATTGTTAACTTGCAATATTGACAAACTCTTTCAGCATATAATCAAGTAATCCTGGAATTCCTGACAGCCTGTATGACACACAGCTTGCAACCATATTTTTGTCATAAACTTTTCCTGGTCTGACTACTCTAATTACAAAAAGCGCACATGAAAACACCATAAAAAATATGGCTAGGGCACCAATTCATCTGCGGTTTATGACCACAAATCAACCGAGGTTTTGAGGTAATAAGCTAGGCTGAATGAGGTTTAGGGCTGTTAATGCCAGCACTACTGTATCAGACAAGCTTGTTGACGGCTGGGTTAGTGTTTATTCCCACTGTTACCAAGTTGATCAAAACACTTGAGAATCATGTTTGCGCCTCTGTGTTACAAACAACTGGATAGCACACAATGAAACTAGCATATATCTTATGTATCAGATTTTTTGGGTCAAGTTTGTCTTCTAGGTTCTGGTTACAACCGATGATCCTCTCAGGTTGGTTGCTGATAAAAAATTGTACTAAAGGGCACATCATAGTGCACCAGTTTGGAGGAGCTTGTGCTTTATTTTTTCAATCTTTATGATAATAATAATAATAATAATATAACATTTTTATATAGCGCAGTATCCCCAGGAAGTGAGCTCAACGCGCTTTACAATTTCTGACTAAAACTAATAAAATCGATAACTCATACTGTCATCACACACACATACACACACACACACACACCCTGCCATTCCACCAGGGCTCAGGATGGGTCAAGAACTGTTGAGAAACTAGTTATAGGATAGTCTGAACAAGAAGGTTTTGAGTTTGGCTTTAAAATCAAGTAAGTCAGAAGCATTTCGAATGCACTGGGGAAGAGAATTCCAAATTACAGGGGCTTGATACTGAAATGAACGTTGTCCAAAGGATTTAGTGTAGATCTTAGGTACAACATGGAGGCGTTCAGAGCTAGAGCGAAGGGACCTGGATGGTTTAGTTTTCAAGACTGTTCAAGCAGGTGATGTTTTAGTCCCGAGGCCACTGTTTTTGCAGCCAAAGAGTGTGTTTCTGGTCGTTGCTTTCCTAAGAACCTGGTGATCTCTTTAAATTATTTATGGAGTTAGAAGGGATAATTTACGCTGAGTTTGAACACAAGTTGTCCGTGAAATTTTCAATAAAAATGCAGTGCAGAGTTGTTTCCTTTCTTGCCCCACATCTTGCAAATTTTTTTTGGACCACACACACACACACACACACACATCAAACGTAATATACCAAATACGGAAAAGCTATGCAGACTTTAAAATAAGTATCTAAATTAATCTTAGTTCAGGTATTTTGGAGTGTTTTCGGTAACCTGGCCTGAGTTTTCCACCCCTTGCATCTGCATCAGCCATCAGAATCAGAAGCTATGATCTAACATCTTCTAGAGCATCACAAGCAAGTAATCAGTCTAAACATACCGTGAAGTATATCCTACGTAGAATCCTTAATCGCCGCAAAGAAAAACGTCACGAAAACCTGCTTGCACTCTAAACAAAAATATATAAATTTATGTTCTTTCTCAAAAGCTTGGACGTACCCACCTTCTCCTCGAATGGTTTCAATCTTAAAATTGCTTCTTCTCCAAAATAACTACAATTATACGAAAAAGCATTTCTAAGCAACATTTATGCAAAATCTATCATAATACTGTAACAAGATTCTTTACTTCCCGTACAGTTGTAAGAACTATGCACTTGTACGCAAAATAAGTATAAAAGTGGCTTTATTCTCAAATGGTTTTTGAAATAGAAAGTCTGCGCTGAGGGGTTATCTCCCTTAGAATTTAGTCACATGACAGAACAAGCATGGACAGAACTGTCGTCTGCTTTTCCACCGATCAGGAAATTGAAAAACCAAACTGGGTGTCCTTTGGTTAATAGTACTACATACTAGCAGTTTCGACCAAAAAGGATGATCGGAAATCCGTTCTATCTCAGGTTTCAGCTTACCACACTTAGTATTATGGTCGACATGACGAGGGTAAAACACAGTAATGAGATTTCTCTCTTCGTTCACTGCCCCGCAAGCACCAGGCTGGGAAATTAGTGAGGAAAAAGACTGAAACCTAGGTGCAGAGGCAAAGCCCTGCTGGGGTACCATGGGGAAACACGCTACCCAAGAATACAAACGTTAGCATTGTTAACCCTTAAGGTATTCGAGGTGGTTCTCGCTAGTGCCGACGGCGACCCAAGTGCGCCAATATGGTAACGCCAGCGGCTACTCTGAGATGCCGAAATAAGTGTTTCCCATATCATGTCGCGCTTAGCGTCTTTCTCTACAGGGCTTGAAAACTACTACCACTAGCTACACTGGTAGTCTCCCCCTGATATATTCCAGCTGTTCAGTGAGATAAACTGAGTCTGAGAGCTGGCGCCTCGGTGTAATTAGACGATGATTGGAAACACAAACACGGTGTGGTCTAGGGTTTGAGAGCGAGCACGTGGGATGGGTGGGAACTTGGATTTACCGTACTTTTACAGTAAAACTTGGTTCATTTGGTGGTTAGTGCACATTTGTCTAGTAGTGGTTTGCTCATATCTCCTGACGTTTCTGTATGTTTACGGTATGGTTGCACTGAAGCTATGAAGAGCAGGAAGTAGTGTAAGTTCAGGGTTGTGTCAAGGCAGGGCGAGGCTGGGTCAGGGCTTGTCTGCTCCCACGAAAAGTAATTATAGCTTTGTAGACTCATCCCCCCTCTCCCCCCCCCCCCCCCGCCTAAAACATGCTGAATAAAGGAGGGTGGGTGTTCGGGAGTTTAACGTCCTTTTCCACCACATACGGGTGATATCAAAGACGGGGCAATGATGAAAACGCCAGCACAAATAGTCGGCCCCAGCCGGGATTCGAACTCACGATACGAGTATTGGAAGTCCAACGCTCTACCATTCGGCTACCCCGGCTCCCCCTAAATAAAGGAAATAGGGGAAAGAATGTGTGTATAAAGTGTATAAAGCGTGTGCGGTGTACAGTGCATGTGTGAAAAATGTGTAAATATTGTACAAAGTGTTTTTCTGTGTAAATAAATATACATAAATTTAAGTTCACCACTGTTTGTTAAATTTGTGAAATGAAAGAAGTGCCTGCAATGTGAGAGTACTGTTTCTGACAGTCTCAGTGCCAGGAATGTTTACACATTTACAGGAAGTAGGTCAGCTGCAGTGTTTACAGCCGGCTCCCGCCTAACGGGACCGTACAATGGGGGTACACGCTGTGTTCTGGAATTTTCTTCGCAGCGGCCGTGACCCCGCGGCCCTAGCGATGTTTACATCCGGTCCTTCATATGGGTTCCCCTGCGTTGCCGCTGGACGCCTAAGCTTTTAGTGGCCTCTCGGGCACCAAAAAGTAAAGTACTGCCATGGTACTGACATGTTCGTCTTCAATAATGAAGTTAAATTGCCCCATATACGCCCCCCCCCCCTCCTTTTCTTTGGCTGAATTTTTTGTTTGTTTGTTTGTTTGCTGAAAGAGCAGGAAATTTGGCAGAAAATTGCCAAAAGACTGAAAATCCCTAGCCTGACGCACTCTAGTGAATGAACACAGGACCACCTGCGGTGTGAACTGAAAGAAGGCGACAAGTGGTACTTTCGGTTTCAGGTTACAATGCTTAGGAATTTTTTTCCTGGGGTACACCACGCGTGGAACGGGTTGACTGGATTTCTGTACCCTGCAATACCTATCCGGCCACCACCACCGGTAAACTGCTGAGGCGCGGTAGTTCACTTGATTGTCAAGGCATAACACTGGCAAAACAGGCGGGCAACAGGTTACAGCACAAGTAATTGTAATTGTTTCAAAAGATGTTTGGATGAGATGACAGATGTCTGGTGAGGTTGCGACGGGGGCTTGAAGCGAAAACTGGTAGGTGCCTGTGCCGGCTTATCATCAAGCAGTGCGGATGCAGGAAGTGTCAGGCGCGAGCAACATAACTGTGTGGAGTTGAGGATAGTGGAAGGGAGACAACCAATGTAAATCGCCAGATTTACCCGACTTACCGGCGTCATCTCCCCTCTATGGGCATTTCGTTTTAGGCGTACAATGCGAATAATATTCGCGTCAGTGATGTGTGTTCATAATTATGAGTTCTGAAGGGAAAAACTAAGGCTGGCAAACGGTTTCTAACAGTAGAAATAGTTCTTTGGCCTAACGCGCCCATACCTGTATAAGTATTACGTACATGCCGATCTACCATCACAAAAAGCAATCCAAGCTATGAGGATGGGTACTGTGCACACCAACAATGGTTTCAGATGCTATGTTGTGTCCCAAGTGATGCACGGATTAGGCGAAATGAGACTAGCACTAGCCCCTTCCTCCCCCCGAAAGCCACTTACAGTATTGTAATTAAGAGTGAACAAGACAGCACGAGACAACATGGACAAAAACAGCACGCACGAGACAACATGGAAACAATGAACAGCGTTTGATTGAACCAGAGGGAAAGAAAATGCCCCTTCTCGGGAAAATTTAATGGCCCTGAAGAGGACCATTAAGTCAGGAAACTGACTGAAAGTCGTGGCACAGGGGCAGAAGCAGATTTACTTCTTGGCCTTGGGCTTGGCAGCCTTCTTGGCTGGCGACTTCTTGGGCTTGGCGGCCTTCTTGGCTGGGGATTTGGCAGCCTTGGGCTTCTTGGCAGCAGCCTTCTTGGGGCTCTTGGGCTTCTTGGCGGCAGCAGCCTTGGCTTCTTGGCAGCAGCTTTCTTGGCTGGGCTCTTGGCCTCTTGGCTCCAGCTGCCTTGGGCTTCTTGGCGGCAGGCTTCTTGGCAGCAGCCTTGGGCTGTCTTTGCCTTCTTTGGCTTGGCAGCAGCAACCTTCTTCTCACCCAGGCGGAAAGAGCCAGCAGCGCCAGTTCCCTTCGACTGCTTCAGGGTGCCAGCCTTCACTCCAGCCTTCAGGGCGGTCTTGAGGCGGGCGTTGATGGGCTTCAGGTCAGTGCCCACCTTGTAGTTGGCCACGACGTACTTCAGGATGGCCTGGCGGGAAGAGCCAGAGCGCTCCTTCAGACTCTGGATGGCAGCGGCGATCATAGCGCTGTACTTGGGGTGAGCCGCAGGAGCAGCAGGCTTCCTGGGCTTGCTTGCCTTCTTCGGCGACTTGGCCGGGGCAGCGGGGTGCAGCAGCAACAGCATCAGACATGATGAGAAGTTGTAGCGAACGTAGAACGCCAAGGGAGAATACTCGAGTACTTGCTTCCGTTCAACGGCGAGAGCGAGAATGACTGGCCGCTGCGAAGCGCGGCCTTATATGCGGCGGGCGCGGCCCGCAAAGAAAGCAACGCCCGCTCGCACACAAAATCGGCCCTCGCTCAGCCTCGAGCGAGCGATTTTGTGTTTGTTGACATCCATTTACACGCTAATAACATTCTGCATTCGCAGAAACTGCCTTCACATCATACATCATTGGATTCAGCAGACTTTTTTCTTCCTTTTTGTACAACGCGTTTTAGTATCCGTTGTCTTGCATCCGAAAAAAATCGCAAAAAAAAATGCGACTTTGAAGGCCAACTGAAAATCATAGCGGTCAGAAAATACCCATAAAATACAATTTTGACGGGTAAACTAATAGCAAAACTTATTCAGAAAACGAAACATACTATGTTTTATTTGTATCAGCAGTTTTTCACACAAACTAAGTCATTTTGTGGTCTTTGTAACGAGTTTTGCGACGCGACTAAAACACAAACTTTCTAGTCGGGCGCCATGGCTGGCGCCCTTCTCTATTCTTACTAAAATTTCTCATCGCGTTTTTTTCTAGACTGGGGCCGTGATCATTAAAACTGGCGTTACAGAAATATTCAGCAAGATCGTATTTAATGTTGTGAATGTTGCTTTTACTCCTGTGTGTGAGTTTTTGGCCGATTTTAGGCGGTTGAATGATGTGGTCAAAAGCTACGCTTCGGCGAGACGAAGATGGCGGACGCGGTCTTTCTCTGTACACCTCTTTCGAAATATGCGCTTTCCTCACACTAATACTCATTTTGGTAATAACTTTATTGAAAGAAATGTGTTTATTTTTACATACTTGTAGCTGTTACACATTTTATAACGATGTTAAGTGCTGTATTTTGCCCTTGTCGGCATCAGTAATTTCCACTCGGTAAACCGGAGAACAGGGTTTTCCAGAAGCAATGCGAGGAAGTGACCCGTTTGATCCCCGAAAATCGCATCATTTCTACAGATATCTGGTGAAATTAAGGAACATGCATAAAATGTGAAATGAAACCTTGTGTATGATATTGGAATGTTGTGGGGAAATGATGGTTATAGGCAGTTTCGTGTGTGTTTCAAACGTCCGGTCACACTCCGTCCCGCGTAATGGCGGACAGACCCGCTTCGCAGTTCGTGACAACTGGCGCCGTTTTTGTTAGAGTGCGTGGTTTCTGGAATCTGTTTAATTGTTTCTTCCTAAAACACTATTAAATTGTATTACACCCTTTCTGATTTAACACTTTAAACAGAACAGGCAAGTCCCTATGTACAACCCCAGAAAATAATTTCCCGCTCAGCGAGTGTTGGAGAAGAAAGGCATTGTGGCCTCCCGACCAATGTCTCAGTTTATGGATTTTGTTCCTCCTACACAGGAGGGTCTAGACTCCTTGTTCTCGCGCTGAGGTCGCATGCAAGCGTATTATGCTGTTCGTAAATTGTATATTTTATTTGTAACTGTTTGTTCGAAATGCAGAAGCAAAAACTTCAGTCCTGAATTCCGCTGGTCCGTTTTGCTGACGTGGAAGAGCCTGTCAGTCCGGCTCCGTCTTGTCACAGTCTCAGCCGGCTCGCGTGCGGCATTCTCAGCTCCTGGGAACAGCTTCCTTGTCACTTCTGTCTGAAGCTCGGCTGCAAGTGCGGTCACCGTGAAGTCCAGACTCAAGTGATGCCCACTCTGTTGCCTGGAATGAAAAAAATAAAAACTGATCAACTGTCAGACTTTGAGAATTTTCGTAGTTTGTTTTTCGAGTCTTACACAGGCACCGCCGCCTGGCCGGCCGGGACAACTCAGTCCATCACCGACAGACTCAGTGACCGTGACTGACACTGATATCGCATCTTAAGTTCAGTCAAAACCGGCGTGAATGACTCTTAAAAACTATCACGTGACTGAAATCAGTTCAGTGCATCTGTGTGTAATGGAAGTGATGTTAGATTTACAACTAAATGAGGTTTTGTAAATAGATAAGTTAAAATAAATCAAAGGGATTTTTTAAAACCTGACTGAAACCCTGACCGCCGCCAAGACATACACTTAACTCAGTCATGCACTTGGACCTCAACAATGTATAAACCTGAATGCATATTTGCTGACGCGCATGCACACATAATTCACCACTGAAATAAAATAAAATAAAATAAAATAAAATAAAATAAAATAAAATAAAATAAAATAAAATAAAATAAAATAAAATAAAATAAAATAAAATAAAACTGATAAAGTTTTTGTTCATAGTCAACATCAGTCACGGTCTCACTCACTAATGCGGTACTACGTACGGTCAATTAATTCTAAAGGCTAAATGCACTAACTATTTTCAGCATGCCATTTTAATGTGCTCAGTATTTAGGTATAGTATTGGTACCAGATAGCGGCGGATATACTGCAGATATACTGCAGTGGAACCGCACGAGTAATTACTGGTTTCTACAAAATGCTGTCAAAGATATTGGAAAAGCAGAGGTCACAGTTACAGTCAAGATGTCGCTGGGTGCACATAACTAAGACTGAGACATAAGTGAACTGACAGGAGAATCAGCAGGGCTATATACTATGGTAAAATTGATGGACATACACTGTAACTGACAGAAAGAGAAAAATAAAATAAAATAAAACAAAGTTTTAGACGACGATACACAAAAAGTAAGGGTTGAAGCGGATGAAATAATAGCACGTACACTATTTACATATTATGCATCAACGCTCGCCGGGAGTAAAGGTGGGAGAGTCAAAAAAAAAGAGAAAAAAAAGACACTATATAAATAAAGTAAATATTTTCGTTCATTACAAACATCTCACTCACAGAAACAAAATCGTGTCAAACGCACTCTGGTGTTTTCTCAGCAAATCATGGTGCGAATAGTTAAAATCTTCTCTTGGATTTTACACATGATATTGTAAGAAGTGTGTCCATAGCCGACTTATCTACTAGCATTACAGCATGTTTGGAGTGGAGTTGTAGCCTGGCCACTGACAACCAAATGAATTGTGAATCATTTCCGAAGAGAGTTTTGAAAATCCGATTCCAAATAGCAGTACATGTAGCTAGACGTGCTGATGCACAGACACACGCACATAGAATAAAACGTTTTGGAGTTGCTGTTGGTTTTTTTGTGTCAGTAGAGGAAGTAAACAAAATATGCGACCGGATATATGTATTTTTTAAAACATGTACATTCAAAGCGTTGTTTAATGACAGGAAACGAGAAGAAAATGTCACCAGATTTCTCTATTGCAGCTTAAAACTGTGCCGAGAGGCAGCACACCAATATTTGTTTTCGATACATGTACCTGACAATATTGTAACATCAGCGGACGGCTTCTCTCTTTTTTTGTCCCCCTTGGGTGGATTGGCTGACGGTAAGTGAGCCGAACAAGCAGCAGAGATTATTTTAAAGTATTTTTGCAATATAAAGAGAGACATGTATATGTTAAAGACTGGCCGGGCGTTTAAGAAAATGATGCTAGAAAACATTTCAACCAGTTATAAATATTACACAACAGTTTTTCAAAATTAATTTTTGCCTACTGTTTTGCCGACGATTTCTTTCTTAGCACTGTCATACAGACACACTGTAACACACAGCAGGGAGAGAGAGAGAGAGGGTGGGGTGGAGTGGAGTGCAGGTGCTACTCCCTTTCACATAAACCTTGCAAGAATGTCAAATGCCGGGGAAGGGGGGGGGGGAGGGAGGAAGGAGGGATTCATTTTTATACATGTAAACGTTTGAACAAATCAGTGATACATTGTCTATTCCATTCCGCGCAAATAAAGGTGGCCGTGCCGGCCCAAACTACAGTCGGTTCTGGATAAGCGCGTTTGTTGGTTGTACATGTAAAAAAAAATTCATTTGAAACGGATTACATTGATTAGCACGGCCTTACCTAAGACGATATAGCAGCTAGCTTGCAACAAAGACAACTTCTTTTCTCGCGGAATATTTTATATCCACGTATTTTTAAATCACACATCCCCTTTCTCCACCCCCCCCCCCATCCCCCCCATCCCCCCCCCCCCCCAGAAAGGCATGTAAGCAACCCATCGTACATGAGAATAATATTCATCACAGCTATGTAGAAAAACAAAAACGATCTTGACAAACCTTCTCTCACAAAGAACGCTTTACGACACTGGTTTCCAAAGGACTGAGTTGCAGTGGCCGGGCGCCATGATGCACCTTGTCGCATGGGACGATGTGAGTACAACTGGGAAAAAAAAAAAAAACTCAACTGAAAAATGAACAATTTCATGAAATTAAAAACATCATACCTGTTTCGAGGGCGATTTCAGCTGCTTGTAAATGACAAAATTACGTATGAGTTTTGTCTCGAGACTGCCCGCTTTGTACACAGGATACCTGCCTGACGAGAGAAGATAGGTGTCGTGTCTGCAGATCTACTTCATTTGAAAACGTGGTCTTTGTTCACCCGTTCTTCTTGCCTCAAGTGTCCGTCACTCGCAATAGCCAATCAGATCTACTTGCTAAAGTTCTCATTGGTGGGAGGGGGGGGGGGGTTGAGTCGATGAGGTGTGACAAATCTTCGTCATTTACGCTCAAAGCGAAAGCCCCGATCACAAAAGACATAGGGCTTACCAGTATAGGTGACATCGGCGAAAACAAGACAGCCCCCGGACAAAAGAAAAACAAAGACCCGAGTTGACGGTGCGCCTCACATGACCGTCCGACCGCGTCAGTGGAGGTTGTAAGTCAGTTGCCGGTCAGTAAATCTCTGACAGTCGGGCTGGATGGAGAAAAATTCGCTTTGCATCGTCAACATTATGAATGTGTAAAGTTGTAGTTGTGGAAAAGTGCAACATGACATGTCGTGAGGTGAGTTTGTTTTTGTATAATCATGGCTGTAGCTGTTGTGTGTTCCAGCTTGAGCCGGCAGAGATAAATATGATCACAGTTTACTTTTGAAGAAGAAAGTAGACTTTCACAGTATTCTACTCAAGACCAAAGATGGAAATACCCTGGATTGAAATGCTGTAGGTTTTTTTTCGAGGAAAACTGAGTGTTACCTCAAGTTTCTGGGGCACTCCGCAGTGATTACATGCAGCGATCCGCAGCACCCTATACCGGGCCCTCATTGGTTGAATCGTTCACTTGCTACTTCCGGCAGTGAGCAGACGACATTTTATGTATCTCGGTTCGCAAGGATATCGGACATACTGCTTGTTTGACGCGAAACACTTAAGCTTTCCAGAGGATGCGAATACCTACTACGACTATATTGCTTGTGGCAAGCTGGAAAACTGGGTCAACTCCTAAGCGCCCACGCACGAATCACATCCTGAAAAAAAATTGTCACAGCACTAGACAGCACTAAACAGCACTATTATGCAACCTCGCGGCCAGCAGTCCGCCCCGAGAGTCTTGTCATACATGTATAGTGTGGACAGGGGGTGGGGGTCCGCGGGCAGTTAGGAGTTAAATCCTAGATCAGCGGCGCAAATTCCCAGTGCCGGCCAAATGGACTGAAAATTTTCATGCCAAAAGTGTCCTCAGGCACGAATAAAATATGTTTGACTGAGATTTTTTCCCACATCTGCACCCACCTCCATTTGTTTTACACACATCCGCAGCCGTCTCCATCTGTTTCTGAACCTGCTTCCGTTCATCAATTACTAATTCAAAGCCACTCACTATCGGAACAACCAATGAGGGCCCGGTATAGGGTGCTGCAGATAGCTGCATGTGCAGTGATTTTGCAGCTGGGTGCTGAATCCATGACGTAACGAGCTGTAAAACTCGCCGTTTTGTCATAAATCTTTCTCTTTTTTTAAAGAAAGGTCGGGGAAATGGCGTTAGTGGTGTTCACTGAACTGATACGAAAACCGACAATGGGGAGGTCAGTTTGGCCTGGGGTGGGACGGGGCCGGGCCGCGGGGGAGGGGCGGGGTGGGGTGTGTGTGTGTGGAGTGGAGGCGGGATTACGGAGCTGCAAGCTCTAGTTTCTTTCTTCTTCTTCTTCTTTAGTTTCCGTCTTCTTCCCGTCAACGGCATTTTATTTATTTATTTATTTATTTATTTATTTATTTACATGTTTTTTTTGTTTTTTTTTGTTGTTGTTTTTTTTTTGGGGGGGGGGGGCAAAAGATACTCTGTCCCCCCCCCCCCTCCCTCCCCACCACCACCACCACCAACTGCCTCCCTTCATTGTAATATTGTTCGAATCTTTATGTATAAGTTGCTGACACAGTAGTATTATCCATGTTGTCTGCTATGTTGTAAATGTTTTAGGTTTCATGTTGCTGAAACTGATTTGTAAATAACAGGCGTGAACAGTTTAAAATGACCAGTTACAGTACTTCTAGCTTTAACTGTATGTTTTCCGGCGGTAGCTGTATGCCCTGTTTTTTTCTCTTAAATCAGTGATACTACGTCACTTACATCTTAATTTAGATACCAGTTAATACACATGATTTGGGGTAGCTGTATCCAGACGTCTTTAACTGAAACAACTAAGGTGTCGGGGAGTACTAGTTAATCCGGGAAAATATATTTGTTGTTTTATGACCTTTTTGTCTGGATGAAAACAAAGAAAGAAAGAAGGAAACTTGTATATATTGAATGTTGGGTATAATTATAAACTGAATTCGGTGAATTAGGAAAAAAAATCTCTACGCTGGTTTACAAACATGAAAGTTGGCCCTGTTTTGTTTCCGATTTTCTTTCTGTCTTTCTTTGTCGGTTCATAGTCTCATGCAGTAGTCAAATTATGTTTTGTGTGCAATTACAGCATTTGTACACTTGCGAGTAGTGGACCTGTGCCGGTGCTATTATTTCAGTGTGACTCACAAATAAATAATAGCACCGGTACAGGTCCACTACTCGCAAGTGTACAAATGCTGTAATTGCACACAAAACATGTGACTTTTGTGGAAAGATGAAAGTCACGTGACTAAACTTTAATGAGTGTGTATTTCTTTTTACGTTTTATTTTTCATTTTTCCAATCAAAATGATGAGAGAGAGAGAGAGAGAGAGAGAGAGAGAGAGAGAGAGAGAGAGAGAGAGAGAGAGCACATGCACTCACGCACGCACGCACTCACACAAGCGCGCAGACGCACACACTTATAAAACATCTCAGTGGTCATCTGCACACGTAGCTTCGTCACTGAACCAAAGGAACAAACCAAGTCATGGCGGTTTTCTTTTTATTTTGGCGCGTCTCTTTGGAACTCCTTACCTTCAAAGACTTATTTAATCTCAGTGTTTAATGACACCTATTGTTCGCCGAAATCATTTCTTAACTGACATACAGGGACTCATTTCGTTTCTCCATATATACACATACCCATCTATGTGTATTACGATGTTCCACATATTTCAACACCAGACTAAAAGATAGACTATGACTATAACTTAAGATCACAGTATAATCATTAACACGTTACACACAGAAATTTCATCCTAACCGGCCCCCGTAGTGTAGTGGTTAGCACTTCGGACTATGGACCGGGAGACCCGGGTTCGAGTCCCAGCCGAGGCAAGCGGGATTTTTCCTACCTAGGTCGGCTCCTACCCAGAGCGGGTGTGCTATGGACCCAATGGGGAGGCTGTTGCCACGCAGCCGAGTTTCACCCACTTCACGGGTGCGACTTTGGGGGTGCTTCCCTTGGTATGACACGTCCGTTATGATGTGGATGATTACACGGCCGGCACCGCAGGTGCCGTAGTTCCCGGGCCTGGTTAATGCCGGGATATTTATGACAGGAAGCGTGGAATGCGGCCCTGTCCCGCAGTCCCAAACCACACGGACCTCCATAGCATCATCTTACCGTCATCCTCATCTCCATCTTCATGCATAAAAAAATTGTCCCAGCTTCCGAGCTCTCCGTGGATTCTACCCATTACCAGGGAGGAACACCACTGGAGCTGGCAAAGAGTTGGGGCAGCAAAAAAAAAAAAAAAAAAAAATCATCCTAACTGCGACTGTGACTGAGGCACAGTTGATAAGGACGCACACCTTACTCTAAAATACTGAATCCAACACAAAAACCGTTGAAAATAATTAACATAAAACACTGAAGCAGCTATACTAGTATTCATTCAGTCAGTCATGATATGGGTTTCTTGAAGCCGCTGCAAGCTATGTCGGTTCGTTTACTAGTTACAAATTCAGTCGGTCTTTGCACTGTTATGATTTTCTTCAACTGACACTATACACGTGCAGTGAGAGCGACATTCTGTATATAACATTGACAAAATAATTATAATTATGTGTTCGGCTCAGATCATGGGTGCTTTAGTTTCCATGGACTGATGCAATCAAATTGCACCCCACATTTTTATTCAAACGCTCGTAACTTATCATAAAACTTCATAGGTGACCCGGAACGGTCTAGCGGTAGAGAACTGGACTTTCAGGTCGTGAGTTCGAATCGGGGCCAAATCAGTATCTGATCTTTTCCTAGCTCGTTGCCCTGTCTTTGATATCACCCTTATGTGGTGGAAAAGGACGGTGAACCCTCTGCAAACACATACCCATCCGGCCACCCCATGAAACTTCAAAAATTTGTCAATAAGGGTTTGGGGAGGTGCTGACGACAAAACCAAAACGCAAATGCGTGATCGTGAGCATGAAACAAGTAAATAAACAATGAACATGAAACGTTGTTTGAACATGCGGAGGTTCTAACAGTTCAGTACTTAGCGCAGATAAGATCATAACATATGTGAAACGCAAGCGGTCGCAAATTCAATATGTTACTTTCTAACAAATAAATAAATACCAAATAAATTTGCTCACTGGCACTGTTTCTGATAATGACTCATTTTAACCCATGCGTTTGAACTTCTGAACTGCCAGGACGAGATCTGGAGAGCTGTCACCTCGCGCATAATACAGCCGTTGATGAAAGCCGTTTTCCCGGGAACTGTGTAGTTTCCGAAATCGAGCACTCGACACCGACTATCGCTGCTGCACGCAGTTATGCATTCCTCCAATGTGGTGTTGTTCAGCCTTCCGAGGTCGTTTGGGTTCATCACGACAGAGATGTAGCGGTCAGCGTATTCCGTGTAGGATTGTTGCAGGTTCGCTTCTGCGCAGTCTGCAGGGGGGAAAAGCGATATTAGCGTTTGGTTTCGTTGACGCTTTCAGGACGTAAAGGTGTGTGTGTGTCAGTGTGTGTGTGTGTGTGTGTGTGTGTTACCAAATTGTTGGTTGTTGCAGTTGCTGATGTTTTTGGTTTGTTTTTGGTTTCAGTGTCAAGTGGGTCAGCGTGCATACTCAAGGATCATTCCCATCGCCATGTATTCCCCCCAAAAGTATAAGTGAAATCGCGCCAAATGATGAATCTATAGTTACAATTAATCCACGACAAAACACCACACAAAACAAAACACACAAAAACCCCCAATAAACCATAACCAAAAACAACACACACACACACACACACACACACACACACACACACACACACACACACACACACACATAGTGAACCACATAATAATATTTAACTGACCTGCAGGGCACGTCGCCGTGCTGACAGAGTAGTAATAGCCTGGTGTGCAGACACAGATGAGGTCCACACACGAGGCATCAGCTGCATGCTGCGAACAGTCATCGTCCAACGAGCAACTTGAGTACAGCCAGGATGCTGAAACAGGCGGTTAAAACACATCATAACAATCTCATTACTTCGCGTTATCCAGTCAGGAGTTATAAATAGAACAAGCCTACGTACCTAAATCGTATCAAGTTAAGCCTGCTCTGGTCCTTCTCCGACACAGGCGAAGGCCTCAGTACCATTCTCATTCAAGAATGTCTCATGCACGCATTCACGCATTAAAGCATTCACGCAAATAGCAATTGCAATCTGCATCTGGTAAAACAAACAAATACTAAGCGCATTTACAGCAAATATTGAAAATCATCATCTTCTAGGCGCAATAAACCCGTTCGCAGTATATGCTCAAAATTACTAACCACTGGTAGTAGGGAAATAAGCAACCTAACAACAACAACACACACACACACACACACACACACACACACACACACACACACACACACACTTAGAAAACAGGTAATACTACAAGACTTCACTGTTATGTGGATCTATCGCAGAGTTCAAACAAGATAATTTAAAGATAAAGATAACTGGAACACGTCAGACTTACAACTTCCGGTTGTTTCTTGTGGAACGGTCGTCACTTCCCCGATCTCCGTGGTGGTAACATACTGGGAGTCAGTTGTCATCCCGGTGTTGCTTGCCCCGCTTTCTGACTCTGTGGAGAACGTTGTGGAGGCTTCTGTCGTTGTAGCAACACTTGTGCACAAACTCTCGGACGTAGAAGTATAGTCTGGAGTACTGGAGTCTGAAGATGAGAAGTCCGGAGTGGATGCAGGCTCAGCTGTGTCCACGTGTGCTGCCGAAGAAGTGCCATGTGCAGAAACAGTCTCGCTATCGCTTGAAGTTGCTCCTCCGGCGGCTGTGGATGTTTCGTGGCTTGGTGCTGAAGCGGTCGAGCCTGACGCCTGGACTCTTTCGGACAACTGATACACCCTGGCGAAGGGAACGTTGACTGAGATTCCTGAAGACAGGACATCCACTCCTTGCGAATGTCCGCGGCATCTTTTGGGAGGAGCCTCAGATGGCTGCTCTGACAGAACAAACGTGACACACCTGTCGTCCGTAGCACAGGCCACGGCGCACTCTCTGGATGTTTTCGCCTGCACGTCCCACAGTAGATGGTCCACAAAGATGCCACCTGTCAGTTCAGCTACATGAGCTCCCGTCGCATACCGAATGTAGGCGCAGACAGGGTTACAGAAACAGCATATCACTGAGAACACAACAAGCAACTCCATGTCTGTTGTGTGAGTCCTTGTCTGGCTCTGCTTGTTCGGGACTTAGAAGCTGTTCCTGATTTGATATCCGTTATAACTTCGTTAACATTTAAACTTCATTACTACATGTATATGTTAAAGTTTTCTTCTTTAAGACTCCACGAACGTGTAAATTTGAGTATACATGTTATAGACGTTTCTCCGTCCTGACAACGACGCAAAAAGGTTTTGTTCACCATTAGATTTTATACAAAATTAACTGTTCCAACTGTTTCAAGAAAGAATAATAATTATAGTTTCAATTGCTTTTATGTTTTCATTGTTGTTGGTTTTTGTCGTCGTTGTTGTTGTTTTTTGGTTGTTTTTGTTGTGTTTTGTTTTTTCCGATCCTACTGTCTCTGCTGTTCCAGAATATTGCATGAAAAACTGGTCAGATGAGCTCGACACCCCGTGCCTTAGTGCGGAGTCTGGTAAAACAAGAGAGCAGCCTTGTGGAGGAAGTTCTTCAGTTATCTCCGCGAGCTCAGGCCTGAAAAGAAAAGTGCACAGCACGGCAGCCTTCTAGCCAGTCACAGTCGTCGTTCTGTAGTAGTTCGACAAACCAAGCGTGGAGCTGAGACAACACCCCTGTGTCTTCATCAAACAGATCAATTGATATCACTCAAACACTTATCGTGTCAGCTGAAAAGACACCACATGTCTTTAGGCCAAACATCTTGTGAATGAATGGACGCAAAAACATGCGAAGTCCGGCCGTCTCTCGGAGTACATGCATGCCGCCACTTTTGCGGTGTTCTCACATTAAAAGCTTGAAAGTTTTCTGGCGCGTGTTAGGGAACCGGGCCTTGCTTTGGAAACCACCGGCGACGGGGGCTAAACAAAATTCCCGCGGTCAAACGCAGTGCCACTCTCGACTCAGTGTACTCGCAAAGGTATGTAGCTGCTTGATAAAAATGGTTCTTAAGTATCGAAAGAGAAAACCAAAAATCGCTGGTCAAACGAAAAGCCATTTAGATTTAGAAATGGTCAAAGGTAGTGTCATTTTTTTGGTCAAACAAATATGTATACTTCAATTTCAGAAATATGCCTTTATAATTTGAGAGGAATCGTCAAAACGAGGATGACACTTCGTTTCAATTCAATTCAATTCAAATTCAATTCAGTTTTATTAAATTCGATTCAATTTAAATTCAAATTAAAAAATACTTTATGGTCTGTATTAAAATATAACATTTTCAAAAAGAAAATTGTCTTCAGCCCCATGCAGTTGCTGCGTTCGTTGTAATATGATCTTATTATAAAATATTATTAAATTATAAAATAGGTCATAATTATAAGCACACACACACACACACACACACACACACACACACACACACACACACACGACACACAGAGTGAATAAGAAAGAGATAAACTGACACGTGAGTTAGCGCGGCAATTTCGTCTGACCCCCATGTATATTGAATCTTGGAAACAGGAACCTAATCCTGAAGGCAGGACTAACAATGCACAGCAATCACACTAATGGAACACCTCCCGGGGGCATTTTGTGCAGCATACACCTTTTCCCCATTACTTCTTGTGGTATCGTGAAGTACAGTGAGCGAATCGGCGTCTCAGTCTTGTTCAGCGAAAGCGTAGAACCAGGTAACTTGTCTCGTTCGAAACTTCCGGACCGATGCAAACAAATGGCTTGTATAGGGGAGCGTTTCGCTAGAATGGACAAAAACAGTTGGTCACGATCGAACCGGCGGCTGTAACTATCGTGGTTTGTTTATGAGGGCTCGGTGTGCGTGCATGCGTGTGCCGTGTGTGTGTGTGTGTGTGTGTGTGTGTGTGGCCGGGGGAGGGGGGTAGGGGGGAGGGGGGCGCACGCGCGCGCCACCTATCTCACAATAATCAAACAAAACAAAAACAAAATATGAAATCAAACCAAACACATAAAAGGCTACATGTGGACAATAAATCGACAACTGATCAAGCAAAAATACGAACAAAATACAGTCTGCACTACAGTGAATGCTGTACGGGGTTATGCACTGGTGACTGCATCTCATGATCTGGCGCAGCAGGTCTGAAAGCCTGGCACCCCTTGGCAGCATTTGAATCTCCTGTATGACACCCGAGAATGAATGAACGTTGACGCTTTTTTTTTTCTTTTTTTTTTAGGTCGTGAAAGAGGGCAAGACACGCAACTAAACACAGTGCAGGACAGTTCACACGCTAAGCTTTTTTATAACTTCACATCATTACATTACCGTTCACTGCTTTGCTCCTTTTAAGCTTGCATAAACATGCAAGTACGCGTGTCCTCTTTGGCGTATTCATTCAGTTATTTATTTTTATTTGCTAATGTTCTTTCATAATTCTTTATCAAGTTTTATTCATAACTATTTTCAATTTTTATTTTGTAGTTATTTACTTTTTTTTTCAAGTTTTAATTGCATGTATCTATTTATTTGTTTGCTAATCATTTATTTGTGCTTTTCCTTATTTTCAATTTTTCGTGTGCTTACTGTGCTGATGTTGTTATTTACTTATCTACTAATATATCTAGCAGTGTGTACGCTACACTGCAGAGTATGTGGCAGCTAGAAGACGGGGAGGAAGCCGGAGTACCCGGAGCGAACCCCTGACGGTCGGCCTGATGAACGTTCCCACACACGAGAAAAAAAAACCAAACATTTCTTCGCGCCGAGTGGGACTCGAACCTGACCTTTCGCATTGGTGACAAAGTTTTAATTCTTAAAAGCCCATGATAAAATAGCAAGTCTTCAGATCACTAGCAGCCACTTCAAGCCACTGTAACGCAATCTGCAACAATATTGGGCCTAGCGGGAAAGCCCACGCCTTGCGTAACAGTGGCTTGAAGTGGCTCCTACTGGTGTGCAGTGGCTTGTTCTGTTGAACAAGCCATACTCATGGTGAAATAGCAAATCGCAACCGCAACCACGGGCAATGGGTGATGCCACGCATCAGATTACCTTCGTCGTGAGGATAATTGACACCAAATTGTTCCGGCCACTGATTTCGCAGGGTAAATGACACATGATCGTCATCCTGTTCCCAGGTAATTACAGGCGAATGGCGATGATTCACTGCTCGGCCCGCAGCAAGTGTTTCATACTACACTCGGTGCGGCTCAGAATTCTAGAGCATCGAAGTATTGTTTCAAACCCAAAATTCGGTTATCTAGAATTCTGAACAGCACCATAGTACCACTGCGTAAGCGCACCCGGTTACACCAGTGAACTTTAGAAGCACTGACAAATTTCGCTTCGTTGTCGTTCCGTTTAAGTGTGTGTGTGTGTGTGTGTGTGTGTGTGTGTGTGTGTGTGTGTGTGTGTGCGTGTGCGTGCGTGTGTGTGTGTGTGTGTGTGTGTGTGTGTGTGTGTGTGTGTGTGTGTGTGTGTGAATGGAGTTGTAAAGATGACAATAGTATTGCTATGTACAGCACTGTTAATTTCCCTGCTGGAGATCACAGAATGTACGATTTACAGACGCAGGGGTTGAACGAAACGAAACGAGATTGGTCAGTGCTTCTAATGTTCCCTGTGGACTGCAGTCCGCCAGTATGCCGAACTCAGTTTCCCGGATAAGCACGTAAATTGGCGACAGTCATGAAAATTATGTGAATTATCCTAGCACATCATGCTCCGGTAGCCAGACTGCGTCAGTGTACACCTACTGACAGACACTCCTGACACAGCCGTTGTCGAGAGGCAGGACGTATCCTCGGCTTCGTCATCTTTTTGAGCAGTCTACGGGTTAAATTTGCACGCGAGGGCAAAAATTGAAGTGGAAAATAGCACTGGAAAAAAAAAAGAAGCCTTAAGCAGCTTTAGCGATGATCATGACAGCTGAACCAAGCACCCGGAAGGCTTCAGAAAGCCTACAGCTGGTAGGGGCACTTCTTCTCCTTCCTCTCTTGATGCACTCTTCCACAGTAAATGCTTCACGCTGTGAGTCGATCCGCGCGTCGAGGTGCCAAGACATGCCCTACTCTCGTACCAGCGTCGGCGACCAGGACAACGCTGAGCTTCAGGTGGCAATCGTGGAAGCAATGCTCCAGTTCGAGCCGGCGTGCTCTCCAGACCTCCGCGCCTTTCTCTGTGGCGCCTACATGCCCAAGTGTGACGATGACGACGGCACCGTGGTCCTGCCTTGCGCTAGCACGTGCAACTCGGTAAGGCGAGGCTGCCAGCCAGTGATAGAGAGGTGGGGTTTCTCCTGGCCGGAGTATCTCAACTGCGACAAGTTCCCCACACAGGGCGAAGAGGTCTGCATGGATCTTGTTTCTGACGAGGGTCGCTACCCACCGCCAGGTACGTACTCGCAAAGTATTTTGCAATATAGAAAAAAAGAGGAATAAATCATGGTGAACTCTGGGTGAACGTGGCGCACGTGATACTAGTTTGTTGTGCATGTGACACAGGTGCCAGTAGTGCGGCGTCGTTCATGAGGCACATGTGTCAGTAGTGTGTGGTTCATGTGAGACGGGTGTCAGAAGTGCGTCAATCATGAGGTATATGTGTCAGTAGTGTGTGGTTCATGTGAGACGGGTGTCAGAAGTGCGTCAATCATGAGGTATATGTGTCAGTAGTGTGTTGTTCATGTGAGACGGGTGTCAGAAGTGCGTCAATCATGAGGTATATGTGTCAGTAGTGTGTGGTTCATCTGGGGCAGATATCAATACTAGAGTGTTGCTGATGAGGCGGAGGTGTCAGAAATGTGTCATTCATAAGGTGCAATGATTAGCATAGTAACTGATCAGGTTGACTAGCATGCTACATACGTTATCAAATAGAACGTCACGCCGGCACTGAGTAAACGTTTCAGTTCCAGGAAGCGCCTTAATTCTTTATAACACCACATCCTCTTGACGTTCTCCAGACGTGCCCACGGGAGAGTGTCAGCCGATGCGGAACCTTCAGACACCAACGTGCAACAGCATGCCATACCGAGAAACCCGCCTGCCCAGCCTTGCCGGTCACACCAAGCTCATCGATGCGGAGATCGCCCTAATGGCCTACAGGCCCCTTATACATGTAGACTGTTCCTCAGCCCTGCAAGCCTTCCTCTGCTCTTTCTACTTTCCAAAGTGCGACGCGAACGTCGACTATCCCATAGGTCCATGCGCCAGCACGTGCGAAGAGGCGAGGTCCGGCTGCGAACCGCTGATGAACGAGTTTGGAATTCCGTGGCCGGATGAGTTTGAATGTTCGAGGTTCTCTCAGGGAAATGCCGGGTCGCAGGTTTGCATTTAACTAGTGCGGCCGTAGTTGGTCCGGAAAGAGTTAAACTTGCGACCCTAGGCTGTTCGAATCCCGGATAGGGTCAAGTATTTGTGCTGGCCATTTTCTCGTTGCCCCGTCTTTGATATCACCCATACGTGGCGGAAAAGGACGTTAATTTAAACTCCCAAACACCGACCCACCCACCCGCAAGCATAGAGGCTACCTCTTGTTTCGCAGTTCCACGGCACACTTTCACATGGACAGTGCCAGACTGGTTCCTGCACTCGGTATTGACCACGTTTAGTTGTTATTTTTTCCGGCCGCTTCAAGCCGGTTTACCGTGCTACCGCTTCAAGTTCTACTTGGGTAATAGCACTCCGTGTTTTTGTTCGACACAGATGTCACGTGTATATTTCATGACTATCTGGAGTAAGGACAATTAGTTTTCTTAAACGGAGGAGATATCGGCATAATAATGGGCACTTGTGGTTTCAACCACGACCCAGGAAATACGGTAAAGTTTTTTTTTTTTTTTTTTTTAACCTTTGCTGTAGGCTTTGGGTGCGTAGGAGGAAGGAAAGCAACTGTGTCATGTCATACCAACCATTACTACAGCGTTTGCTCCCCTTGAATGTTGCGACAGCCAGTCTTGTGACACACAGAAAAGGCCACGCGTGGATAGAGAAAATCAGTACAGTGTTTTCAGAATGATAAGAGGAGGAGCAAGAAGAAAGTATTTATGCCGCCGATCTGTGTCAACTGACCAAAACTAGCGCTGTTTTTTTTTTTTTTGTCCCCTGATAAGGGCGTGGAGCCATAAATGTGGGAAAGATTTTTTTGTTGTCCTCAGTGTGGGTGCTTGTTTTTCATTGGAAAGAATTGTCTCAATGGTGTTCTTTCCTTTCCAACCAAAATAAAGTGTTGAACAGCTATGTCTGCTTCTCTCTCCGTTAAATCGATTGTATGTAGCAAATCTCTCTCTCTCTCTCTCTCAGCACACACACACACACACACACACACCCCAGAATACAGTGCCGTCTCGTTTTGCAGATTTTATTAGCAAAATGGTAAGTGAATGCCCAGGTTAGCACCAAAACATAACGAAACAAATTGAAAGCATATGGCACTGATCATCTGAAATTATATGTTTGCTGATATGTCAATGCATAACTGAAACGAAACTTGACCTCTTCAAAACTGAACTTTTATAGTTTCTGATTCAAACAAATCTTTGTTCGAATAACAGTGTACAAAATTCCAGTGTCAACACAAGACTAAAACACAAACTTTTCTTAGACAGTCAAAAGAAATAAACTAGCACTAATAAACGTATTACACAGCGTAACTGCAGTACCACGCTGAACAAGGATTGTAACAGTTGCAGTTGATAAATGCACTTGGTTGTTCTTGCATGCAGACTGTCCCATGTTTAACAACTTGTCAAATAGAACTGAATTTTTTAACCTGTCTGACTAACGCCATTTTTAAGTCAATGTACAAATTAAAGCACATGTGAGCACATCTTGGGAAAAAAAAGGGAAAAACAGTTAACCACTTCCGATCCTTTTCGTACCTTGGCTGTAACAGCCGAGGTCACAATCTAAACAACAACAACAACAACAACAACAACAACACACACACACACACACAGCGAAAGCTCTGGCAAGGTTTAGAACTCGTACAAAAAGATTTAGTTCTAGCAGTAAAAAAAAGTCATTGCGAAAAAAAGAGGTGCGACGTCAGATTAAGTTTGGTCCTTCGTCGCGTGGTGTCATAACAACGACCATGAACTATTAGCTTGAGCGATGATTGCACTGGCGTCCTTGACCTTGATCTACTTCTGGACGGCCTTCTGCTCGGCTGGCTCATGTGTGATGGGGATGGAGCGTTCTTGTGGAGCCTCAAGGGCTTTCTTGGGCGCCTTGATGGTCAGCACTCCATCGCTGCTCAAGCCCGACGACACGGTGCTGGGATCCACGTCCTGTAAAAATACACGCGCAATACGTTAGAGTCAGAGGTCATACTTCTGATAGCAGTCAAGACAGTCAGACACTGAGTGGCGTTAATAGGTGACGGTATTAAAGTTGTTTTTTTTCTTATTTAAAATAAAATGTCAAAGAACAAGCACAGAAAGTTGAATCTCAGCGTTTGTCCGGCAAAGGTTACAAAGGGATACAGACTGTATTTAAATGCCAAAGGACAAGAAAGTTGGATGCGATCAGTTGTTGGGAAAAAGTTATTGAGGGATATTTGAAGCCGACGGACTAAGCTGACCAGCACATTTGACATTTAACATTTACGTGGCTGGTAGGAAATAGAACTAAGAACTATTGATCGGCTGAAATGCAGCGCATTTTGTGCACTGACAGAGAGGCACACAGCAAGACAAAGAAAAGAGAGAGAGAGACAGACAGACAGACAGAGAGAGAGACAGACAGACAGACAGACAGACAGACAGACAGGGGTACAGCAAAGAGTAGGATAGAGAGGTAAACTGATTTTGCTCAAAATGCTAGACTTACCTTCGGCAGAACGTACTGACGTGTAAACTCCCGCTTTATGTAACCATGCTCGTCTGGACGCTCCTCGTGCTTGGCGTTGATGATGACACGGTTGTCTTTGGTGGTGACCTTCAGCTCCTCAGGCTTGAAGTGACGCACATCCAGGCCTATACGGAACTCGTTCTCGTTGTTCACCACCTGTCAGAATAAAATGAAACGAGGGTTAAGCCTCTGTTTTTTTCTGCTGGATACTGTAGTGTTGCCAGTACGGAGACGAGAAATACGATTTAACACAATACGCTTATATACTCTTCTTTGCCACGGAAAGTGGTTACCAGCCCCAGCGAAAAGTTCACAATCACGATACACTGAGCTACGTGGCTCTACTGTGACCGGATAATTGCAATCAACTTGGTTTCACGCACTGTCCAAAATGGCACAAAACAATCCTTTAATCTATCATAATTAATGAATACGTCAGTGCATGAAAACTGATCACACTGCTTATTCTAATGCTACATCAGTTGTAGAATTATGTATTTTTTTAAAATCAGTGTACTAACGTCAATATAGGAGCTGGGCTTTTTTGTATTCAGTTTTACAACGCTTCTCAGTTTAAAAATAATGTCAGTCAGCTTAAAGAGCACTAAAACGGCTGTGAGAACAATAAAAACAGCTCAGTCACAATAACCTTTGTGAACAAATAATACCGAGGGAGACTAGCCACTTTAACTGCAACAAAATTAACATAATAAATTCGGGAACTTACCTCTGACATGCCAGACGACTGTGGGGGGCATTTGAGGATACCGGGTCCAAATCTGTTGAGCATGCTGAGTGCCAGGTCCTCGTCTGTCAACACGTTTCCGAAGCCCTGGTCAAACAGACGAGAAGGTCTACTCACGCCGCTCCATGGGCCCTCCCAGAAGTCGCGCAGAACGTATGGCAAAAGAGACATGTTGAAAGTTATAAGCTTTGTTCGTCGAAAAGTCGCTTTGTAAATCTGTGCTTCGCTCGTCAGTTGCTTGCTTGCTCTAGCGCACCGGCCGGCCGGCTTTTAAATCGAGGGGCCGTCTCAAGACGCAGATTCGTGTCGCTTCTGGAAGCTGCGCGCGCCGCGCGTTCGTTTTCCCCGTGCTGGTCGATACGACGTTGTTATCGAGTCTCCGCCGTGCTGCTACGCTGTCTCGCTGAGTCGCTCAGACATCTGGCCTGTCTGCGGTGAAGGTCGCGGTTAGGCGGAGTACGTTGTTTGTTACAATCACTGAATCAGTACAATGTACTGGAATTTTCGAGACTGAATGTGTGGGAACGTGGTAGCTATGTGTTGTGCGTATGAGTTTTATCTGTTCAAGCGTAGTTTGTTTGTAAGTTTCTTTGCATACGTGGATCTTACACTACGTCAATACTATTGGTATTTGTTTATCAGCTTAGCTGCATGACTTCGTCTGCGCACATTATTTTTCCCGTGACCTATCAAGCGGGAGGCGGCCGATGTCATCCGCTATAACGCAGGGCCGTGGGGTAACAAGACTAAAAGTGTAGGCGACCTATCTGCTCCAGCTCATGCAGTGGCGAATATCAGCTGCTGCGGATGCATGCAGCTCGGTAACGCTAAAATACATGACCTGGACAGGGCTCCACCGTCAGCCTTTACAGCGTCCCGGCCTTGTGCAGAGTAATGAGTTTACTACACCAGGAGACAGTGAGATCAGTTATGCACGCCGTTTGACAGAGTTCTGTGTTTTGAAAGCGAAACAATGAGAAACTGATACAGACTTTCATTATTCACCTGAACTGATGTAAACAAATAGTGACTGAGTCTGCTCGACGGCCGGTCTTGCATTGAAATACCGCGGCGTCTACGCCTCGAACAAACTTTGAACAAACATTAAGTTTTATTGCCGACAGGATTCTGTAGTATATACTGTGTTGTTAAATCGGCAGCTCTACGACTGACACGCCGGCCACTGACACGCGCGCGCACACTGACTGACACACACACACTGACAATGACACACTGACGGACACGCGCGCTTGCGCGCACACACACACACACACAAACCGGAACGTGGCGCGCGCGCGCAAACACACCCGGCCGTGACTGACATACACACACACACACACACCCTGCTAACAGTCATGTCATCCATTACTAGAATGAAATTCAGTTTAATGAAGTAACCACTAATTGAAAATAAAAAGCTCAAACTGATTAATCCGGCTCAGTCTTCAGTGGGCACATTGTTTTCCCGTTTGTTGTTGTTATTGTTCAGTTGTCAAGTTGTTGTCAGTTGTGCAGGCACGGTGAGGTGCAGGTGCAGCTAAATCAGTGTCTATTCTGGGCGATTCTGTTAAACGCGAGAATGTTCAAGATCTCTTTCACTGACGGTAAACACTGACTGCCCGGCCTTGACGTCAGTTGCCAGGTCCTTATCACCATTAACATTCCTACGAGTGCAGCCGGAGAGGTTCAGCCAGTGTTGGTGCAGTGCCCGGTCAGGACGATCGGCCGGCGGCGGCGCGTGACCGCCAGCAACAAGCCCATCACTGACAGTGCATGCTGCTATCTATTTCCCAACGCAGTTCCGAGTTACCGGTACATCGGGTTTATTGTTTTGTTTGTTCACGTCGGGTGGACGGGCGATCACATCCACTTGTTCACCTTTAACGCTGATATATGACTGATAGACGTTTCATTGCTGACTGATAATAATAATTACCCTCGACAGCACGTATGGCACACACACACACACACACACACACACACACACACACACACACACACACACACACACACAGAGTGGGCTCAGTACTAATTCTGTATAGTGATACAGCAACTGGCAGCCGGAACCGTCTCAGTGATCCGGGAAGAGAGAGAGAGAGAGCCGGCAGAATAATTTATCTGACCGGTCAACGACCCATTCAAGAGAGGCAGTATACACTGTCAAAATGCACTTGGGGGAAGCGTGAATTAATATATACGCAACGAAACAAAACAAAACACGGATCCAGCCGAGAAACAGGAAGGACAACATATGAAATCGACATCCAATACTGAGAAAAGAACATAAGTAGACGCAAAAATGCCTTGCCAAGAAGCATACACACACACACACACACACACACACACACACACACACACACCGGGGCAGCGTGCACGGACACGCTACAGAGAGAAATAGGCCATCGGCCCATAAGCAGGAAATTCGAACCGTGTGTGTGTGTGTGAGAGAGAGAGAGAGAGAGGAGAGAACGAACGAAACTTTATTTTCCAAGGATAAAAAGATATAGGCACAACGACCTGTTTTCCATCTTGTCCTTGCTAAACTAAGAAAACTAAACTACAAAGAAATCACACACACACACACACACACACACACACACACACACACACACACACACACACACACACACACACAGAGATAAATGTGCTAATGTGCTCGAGAGAGTCAGAGAGAGAGAGAGAGAGAGAGAGAGAGACTCGACACTTAGTATTGATTCCGGCCCAGGGCAGCTGTCACGAGTGTGAACAAAACAGAAAAAGCAACGATCAAAGGACGGTGGATGGATGTTTGGGAGCTAAACGTCCTTTTCCACCACGTAAGGGTGATATCAAACACAGGGCAAGGAGAAAAAGGCCAGCACAAATATTTGGCCCCAGCCGCGATTCGAACTCGCGACCGCAACACTGAACCAAAGGAACGCACATCAGTACATGGACAACAAGGACACAGCACATTAACACCAAACTGACATCGGACATCATAATAATGGGCATCGATACTCTTTCAATAACGTGGGCAGTTGTCTACAGTTCCGTGCCTTTCAACCAAGGTGCCATATGATTTACGTCATTTGTTCGTGATCATGATAGATAAAGTGCGGATTGTGGGCTCCAGAATGATGAGAAATGGCACTGGTCACTGCCGGTTTTTGTGCCGTCCGAGTACTGTTGTTGTTCAGTGTTCGTGGGCATGCAATGCAGACAGTACCCCCGGTAATTCAGTGAAAGGCTACCAGTGCCCATGCCGCTAAGTTTAACGAAATTACAACTAGCAGAAAAAAAAAATGTTGTCAGTGTGGGTACGGGTGAATACTGAACAGTCTGACACATACATTATTTTGTGGGTTGTATTTGACCATGCCAGTTTTCCACTGAAATCGCTGAGTCACAGAGTCACTGACTCGCTGAGCGAACCGGCCGTAACTATTTGCACCACCAGTGTGAGCATGAATGCAGAAAGGTGACAGTTGAGACAAATCGAAAGCACCGGCCGCGGGCGGTGATAACTGATGAAACGCACAAACACAAACGCACGAACTTCGTAATACCAACGTGACTAACATGCAGTAAACATGTTTTTAATAGCACGAGCATAATGTGAACAGTACTGTACTTTCATTCGTATCAGCAAGTTCTACGCGATTCTCGATTTACCCGCACGATCGATAACATAACCTTAGCGTACTCAGCTCGCCGGGCACTGAATAAGCGTGACCTGCGCAGCTCAGTTGCCTCGCGTAGCTTCTGGTAAATTCGCGTGACTGCGTTTTTGAGATGGCCCCTCACCATATTTAAGCCGGCTGCGTCCGACCGTCGAGCAAGCAGAAAACACAGCGATACTGATCACGACGAATACAAAGAGAAGAGAAAGCCTTCTATTCAACAGACAACATGTCTATCTTGCCATACGTTCTGCGCGACTTCTGGGAGGACCCATGGAGCGGACTGACCAGGCCGTCTCGTCTGTTTGACCAGGGGTTCGGAAACGTCTTGACAGACGATGAACTGGCAGTACTCAACAGATTCGGACCCGGTGCTGTTAGGCGTCCTCCTCAGGAGTCTGGCATGTCAGAGGTAAGCGTCTACACTCGTATTAATATTGTTTTAAATTGAGAAACTGACGGCAGTTGCAAGGGTTCAGTTTTTCCTCTACAAAATTCCGTGTCGTCTGTTTTGTATACATGTACGTCAGTTGAACACTAGGCTCAACGTATGGTTATGTACGCGACGAGCGAGAAACAAAGTGTTGAAAACTTGGGTAGTGGTGCCGCATATATACAAGCTGTATTGATACACTGAGATAACATCAGCCGTAGTTTCTGTTCGTCAGTGCATGTGAACGTAGATAGCTTCTCTTCAATAGTACATTGAAAGCCTTTAATTGAACTGAGTGTAGTGAATATTTCCTATGGTAGATTCTTTATCAAAACCGTTTCAAGTCTCGTGTAAACGGATAGACATTCGTTTGGTATCAAACAAAAATCTAACACACCCTCTTAATTTTTACAGGTGGTCAATAACGAGAACGAGTTCCGTATCGGCTTAGACGTGCGTCAGTTCAAGCCTGAGGAACTGAAGGTCACCACCAAGGACAACCGTGTCATCATCAACGCCAAGCACGAGGAGCGTCCAGACGAGCATGGCTACATCATGCGGGAGTTTACACGCCAGTATGTCCTTCCAAAGGTAAGTTTATCGCATCTTTGCTTCAAGCTCGTTTGACTTTTTTTTTTTTTAATCCTAAAGTTAAGGTTTCTTCTTTGTAAGCGCAGCTTTTTTTTTTTTTTTTTTTTTACTCCGACTTTTCTATACCAGCTAAGAGATACGTTACTGTCAAACTCGGGCAGTTCTTAGCAGGCTTCAGCATGGCATCTGTTAATGAATTTCGTGTTTTACTTAGACCTGTACATATGTGACGGTTTTAATTAAACTGAAGTGTTAACCGAGCCATATGTTTGCGTTTGTGGAAAGGAAGGACATAAAACCCGCCAACAGTCAACGCGACCGAATTGTGCGGGTGTCGCCTCAACTTCGTGCACATAAAAG
>JACVVK020000039.1:2047500-2112500 GCA_018292915.2 Batillaria attramentaria | reverse complement strand
TCAGTTTCGGTAGTGTTTTCTGAGAAAACCTAGCTGTCGGACACCATTGTTGTGTGCCCACGTGCGATTTCTGAGCGACTGTCTTTTGCAATTTTTACGTCAACATGAGTTCAACCGAGTCATCCGGTACTGAAAGTGAGGAGTTTTATTCCGAGGATGATGATTCTGAACAGGATCGAGGCTCCGGCAGTTCAGCAAGTGCTAGTTTTATCATCACTTCAAGTATCCTTTCGTTTTGCCGTATTTACGAGGCTTATATGCTGTATTAGTAAATTTGCTGATCCATAAATGTATTTAGCATACATTTTTTATTCACAGATGAATTTTATTCTGTGCATGCTGCCGCACATAGCGCGTAGTCAAGCAGTTGTGTTTTTGTTTACATCATGGCCGCCGTGTTTATTACTCTAAATAAATCCAGTAACAGTGGGTGGAATTACACAAACTATAGCTCTTATGAAGCAGAATTGAATGTAGTTTTCTCACAGTCTATAAACAGACATGAGAATGAAATAAGAAAAAACTTTTGTTCCTAAGCAAAACCAAGTATTTGAAATGTCGGAGTGTCTGATTACACAAATAAAGAATTATGATTTCAAATAACTATAATATTTGTGAATCAACTGTGTGTTAATGGGCATAATTAGGTAGAGAATTCAATTTCCTTTCATTTGGTGTATAATTATGTGCACATACAATGATTATTGGTGATTTCATGGTGCCCCTTTAGAACCTACCAATTTTGGCTCATGCACTCATCAAAAAGCAGCGAACTGGTAAGAGTTAAAATAAACTGACTTGACTTGATAAATCAGTGCACGATTTTACGCCGGATTGTCGGCACTCAGGGGGACTGGTCAACTTTTTCGAGTCAGTCATTTAATAATAATAATAATCGCATTAATATAGGCGCTTTATCCCAAATATTTTGGCTCAAAGCGCCGCGAGCTAAACCCAACACGCACGCTCACGTGAATCACACGCATTCTCTCACACACAGGACATAAACGTATTACAATCACGTGGTGCGAAGGGTCAGCTCAGCTATTTAAATTTCGGAATTTAGATATGCATTTATTTTTCAAACTTGATGGGCTGAACATTTCCAAAGCAGAGGGGGAGGAAGCCGGAGTACCCGGAGAGAACCCCCGACGATCGGCCCGAATGAACTATGATATTAATTGCTGAGCCGTGCAGAAACTCTTCAACAGCCGCGCCGGCCAGCCACTAAATTTACGCTCTGAGTGCAGAAAGGTGGCGGCCGGCGGTTCAGTAACACAAACCGAAACCACTGACAACAGCGTCGGCTAGCCGCTGCTGCAAGCGTAGTCAGTGCAGAAAGGTGGCGGCTGCCGGTTTAACACAAACCGAAACAAACCAACACCCCCCCCCCCCGCCCCCTTTGCCAATGTGCGGCAGGCTACTGCAGTCACTGTCCCGCTATTTTGTTAGAGTGCTTGAGCAAAATCTGCTTGAGCTGTTTGGGTCCAATTCGCACGCCATACGAGTCTTCTATACTGTTATACTAGTGCATAAAGGTCGGCAGGCATAGTCACTGTCCTAGCTTCGAATCGATCTGATAAAAGGTCACCGACATAATACATAATACACCGTCAATACACACACTCAGGCTCAGCTGAAGTGCCACAGTGGCTGAACTGAATACTAGTAAACGCAGAAACTGAAATGTACTTGCTGAAATAAACGCAGACGTGAAAACAAACGTGTTGTCAGCTTGCTGAATGTCGAGAGTATCGCCAAATTCACGCTGATACTCTACAAATGTTCTAAACGATTCTGGAAAGTGTCCGCACATTCGATAACAACAAAGCAGCGAACTCGACGCGTGACCTGAAAACGCAAAACAGCGGCGCGAGATGGTTTAGCTGTGCGGCGGAATATGGCCTGACCCCGATTCAACCGGCTCGGTGACCTCACGTAGCTTCTGGAAAATTCACGCAGCTCCCTTTTGAGACGGCCCCTCAGCATATAAAAGCCGAGCGCTGCCGCGTCGCAAGCAAGCAGAAAACACAGCTACTTCGCGGAGCGTACGAGAGAAGCAGAAAGCGTTTTCGTTCGATACTTCAACAGTCAACATGTCTATCTTGCCATTCGTTCTGCGCGACTACTGGGAGGACCCATGGGCCGGTGTGGTCAGGCCGTCTCGTCTGTTTGACCAAGGCTTCGGAAACGTGCTGACGGACGATGACTTGGCGCTCAGCATGCTCAACAGATTCGGGCCTGGGGCCGTCAGGCGCCCTCCACAGTCGACTGGCATGTCCGAGGTAAGTGGTTAACATTTATTTTGCCTTCTACCCTAACTGTATCAGTCTGTGCATTTAATTTGCATTTACATGAGATGACTGATGCGTTGTCTGCTTCAGTGTTGAAAACTAGGCTGAATACTCGAGTTGATACTGTATTTATACGATGCGGACAAACGAAAACGTGCAAAATTTTCGGATGACACAGTGTGTTCATAACCCGGCATGATGTGAAGACTACTACAAAACTAAACAAGAGCATAATATTCAATCGAAACGGTTGGTAAATGGCGCCGAATCAGTAAACGGTCACTCAGAACAAAACGAGTTGCGGGCAAGCCGGCACTGACTGAGCCGCAACAGAACTCCATGTAGCCTACTGATTGGAGTGATGTGCAACAGCGAGAGTTCATGAGCGTTCGTCAGCCACGTTAGCGGCGACTGACAATACAGTAAACTGTATCTCTTCTATAAAAAAAAGTTAAATACACGTTGCACCCATTGCGATTGCCGGGTTATTTGGTGCGTGTGGAACCGCTTCAGTGATATCATGTGAAGTGGCAAATCGGCTAACAAGATGCGATAAGCTGACAAGTAAGTTGGGAGTGGGCCCGCTAAGGCAATACCAAGCCTACTTCCCCACATCAATGCTTTCTACAGGAATGCTTACTTCTACAGCAATGCTTGCCTACAGCCAGGAGCAGTAGGTACAATTTGCTCAGTTGCTTGTATGCGTGTTCCTTCTCAGTACGTTGGCTTTTCAGTATTTTCACGTTTTCTCGCTCCGCCTTAGGGTCATAACACCTCGCACTTCTAGTCGGTGAATCATGATTTCATTGTTTGTTTTTTTCGGCCTGACAATGACTGAGCTGTCCGAACTCAATTCTGTGAAACAGTTTTAAAAGTACTTAGATGGATTTTGTTGTTGCATGAAGCAAAGACTGAAGGAACCAACATTTTGTATATATCAGGTGGTTAACAATGAGAATGAGTTCCGTGTCGGCCTAGACGTGCGTCACTTCAAGCCCGAGGAGCTGAAGGTCACCACAAAGGACAACCGGGTCATTATCAATGCCAAGCACGAGGAGCGTCCAGACGAGCATGGCTACATCATGCGGGAGTTCACACGTCAGTACGTCCTCCCAAAGGTAAGTTTATTGCAGCATTGCTTCAAATGCAGGGATGGATTTACTCAAATATGCCAATGAGACATTGTCTCCTTGACCAGTCATTTTTATGAGACATTTTCATTTTCTATGAGACAATCAAGTTCACCCGCATCACTCTCGTCACATGTCTGTGCCGAGAGCCTGTTCCTAAGTGCAGTGACGTTCAGGTTCTGAACGGAAAAGGACCTCTCAATCGCAGAACTGAGAAAACTGATAACGCGCCAATATTTTTTGCAACTCTTTCGAGCGAGAGTTCCTGGCAGCGCGCGCAGCGAGCGGGATAAGTAAGCCTCATCACTAATATTAGATTAGTGTAACAGACTCTGACTGACATGGACAGCACATCTCTGCTTCGCGCTGTCAAGTGCACTTGTGATGTCATGTTCGTGCGACATATGACGCATTTTGCGAAATTTCTATGCGACATTTTATCAAAATATGAGACATAGTCGCACGGCGCGCGAGAAAATCGATCCCTGCAAATGTAACATTATTTTCAAATTGCATAAATATTACTTCTAATGTGAGCACTGCTCGTTTGTGCTTATATCCACAGACACAAGTTTTGAAAGTCATAATGTTGAGCTTGACGTCTGTTGATGCATGAACTTCTCTCTTCAGTTTCAACTGAGCTCGCTTACATAAACAGCCAGTTGGACTACTTGACAAGAAGTAAATAAAACTGTGTGTGTGTGGCAAGCACGTGTACGCCTTTCCCTTTGAGCTCGTGACAAATGTTCCTGCTAGGACTTAATGCTATTGCTACATATATATGCGTATGCGACCATTTTTGTCTAATATCGATTTTGTATGTGTCTTACAGGATGTGGATCCGAACACGGTGACGTCAGGTCTGAGCCGTGACGGAGTGCTGACCATCAAGGCGCCCAAGAAAGCCCTGGCAGCTCCAGAGGAACGCGCCATCCCCATCACACATGAGCCATCTGGCCAGAAGTCCATCAAGAAGTAGGTCAAGATTGTCGTCATGACACTCGGGACCCAAGATACAGCTCAAACCTGTATGTGAACATAGTATTGACTGAGAGATGTCTCTAACATGGACCTTTCTTCACGGTGACTTTTCACTCGGCCAGGAGAGCTGAAAACATTTTGTGTACATTCACATTGTCCCCCGTCTTGTAGTTGTACTAGTTGTAATCACCTCAGTACGCGCTTTGGTGTTAATGTGATTATTTTTTTGTGTAGGCTTTTCGTTGCCGCAAGAAGTACACTAAGCAAGAAAAGAACTTACTTCAGTTCTCTTTAACCTTTACGCATCGGGGCGCGAGCCGGCTCGCGTCACTCTCAACAGCCGTAGGCACGAGCCGCGAACCGATTTGCGTCGCCCTAAACAGACGGCAATTGCATGCGCGTCAGCAGGGAAGTAGGTCACTGGCCAAGCTCGCGATGTCAAAGAGATAAGGTCTGTTTTCAGGGCTGTGAAATATGACCAAATCTAGCTATCCACAAAATCTTGGCGCAGTCTATTTGGTGCTCACTTCCAAGATGTATACATTATGTTATCGGTTCCACATTGGCAGAGTATAGCTAATATGACCAGCTGTGCAAAGTGACTTGAGCACATAAGATACTCCTGGTTCATGTTTAAAGAACGCTGGTTTTGCGTCATCCAATTGGTTTTTATTTCCTCTTCATGTTTCGTGCCATACTAATTATGTGAAATAAGCCAAAAGCCCAATGATGTTTTAGTTTATGTCAATCGTAATTTGAAAGGGTGAGTTACGTGACATAATTATGGTTTTTGTGTTGCTTGTTTTTGATAATAAAATGTGAAAAAAAAGAATCACTGAAGTACGCGTGTTTGTGTGTGCGCGTGTGTGTATGAGAGGAGAGAGAGAGAGAGTGAGTGTGCTCATAAAAGTGAACAGTGCTTCGTAGACTATTGACAAGCACTGGCATTAGGAATAGTTGTGTGCAAGTAAATTGTTTGAGAACATCATCATAGCGACACTATCCCGTTTAGACATCACAGACACTTGCATGTCTAAACATAACACAGATGTAAGCTTCAAGTAAGTCAGTACTGACCTGTAGGCAAATTGTGAGGGACAAATGAAATCAATGCAGACTGTCACAGTGCACCAATACTCCGACAGGCAAAACTCTTGTACGGAAATGTCGCAGTACTCGAGGGTTCCCTGCCACACAGAGGGTAACCTTGCCTCGTGAAGCAAGAGGAACACGGTCATAAATATTAAATTTGAGAGACCTTTCAAATACGTCGACTGAAGTGGTTGGGATTATTTGAGTGCATGCGAGAAGTTATGAGGAGCTAACTCATCTAAAATTACAGAAGAAAAAACACCAGAAAATGTGATTTTGATAGTTGTATGAAAGCCAGGTTTTACTCTGGGGATTAGTACTGGTGGGCAGACTCTTTCCTGATTTAAACTTATCAATAGTGTTAACTCGACAGCAGAGACATACATAACATATGTATGTCTCTGTCGACAGTCACTAAATCCAAACTAGAGAGGCAAAAGCCTCCACGGCTCCCTTGTGACACAGGTCAAGTACATGCACAAGAGTATGTTTGTACAGCTCTTATCACTATCCATTATCATGCCAAGTAAAGTGTCTCTGGCGCTCTGAGTTCATGGCAATATTACAATTTTCCCTGAAACAGTTTGTATGGCCTTGACCTAGGGTCAAGGTCATTCAAATGAGATCTCAATTTCAAATGAGATCTCATCAATGTCTATCATTATGCCAAGTTTGATGCCTCTAGCATTTGTAGTTCCTCCGAAAACAGTAATAATAAATTTCACAACAGACAGCTTTAATGACCTTGACCTTCAGTCAAGGTCATTCAGAAAGGTAGGTCTCATTGCTGTCTATCATCGTACCTCGTTTGGTGCTTCTACTGTTTGTTGTTTTGGAGAAAATGCCAAGGTTAAAGTTTCCCAAAAACCGCTTGCATGACCTTGACTAAAAGTCACTGAACACAGGTATGTCTGTAAAGGTGCTGCTAATGTCAGTCATTGCACACATAGTTTGATGCTTCTGATTCTTCTGGATTCTGAGAAAATGCAAATGTAAATTTTCCCAACACTGTTTTAATGACCTTGACTCAAGGTCATTTAAGGTGGTATGTGTGCATAGGTCTTATCACTGTCTATCAGCATGCCAGGTTTGGCGCCTCTGCTGTTTGTTGTTTCTGAGAAAATGCCAATGTTAAGGTTTCACAAAAATAGTTTGTACGGCCTTGACCTTGGCACAAGGCCACCGACTACATGTATACCTGTAAAGCTCTTATCAATGTCTATCATCATGCAAAGTTTAAAACCTCTGGTGTTTGTAGATTACGAGAAAATGCCAATGTACAATTTTCAAACAGAGAGCTTTAGTGACCTTGACCTTGAGTCAAGGTCATTCAAAATGATATGTTTTGAAAGGTCTTGTGGTTGTCCATCAGCATGCCAAGTTTGGTGCCTCTGCTGTTTGTAGATTCTGAGAAAATGACAATGTTAAAGTTTTCTGGACACACAGACAGACAGACAGACAGACGACGGAGGGTTAATACATAGACTCCCATTGTTACACAAGAGAGCCAAAAAAACGGAAGATCCCACCCCCTACTCCCTATCCTTGCCAGCAATACCAAAACCACATTTCTGTTGCATTATTTCAGTGATTTTAGATGTTTTTACTCTTAGCTTTTCCTCCCTCACATCCTTTGCACGCGCAAGATCATGCGCGTGCGTACACTGCACACAGAGGCAAGAAAACTATGTTTGTTTGTTTTTTCCCCCTTGAATTTTATTTGAATTTTTTTTTATCCAACTGCTGATAGAACTTTCACTATGAGAATGAACACTTGGTCTTCACAAAAACAAAATTAATGAGAAATGCCATTTCAACTCGAACTTCAACATACCAACAACTGAAACAAAACAACAGTGCTTCTAGCAACGGCTCTAGCTTCTGCATGAAATTGGTCATGAACTCGTGAACACAAGACAACTGTTCAAAGGACAGTAGCCATTCTTACCGCAGCTACATTTGCACAGGCAAGTTACCAAACGGTTTCCTAAACAAAGTAACAGTCCTGATAAATGTTATTTTTATGTCCTTGCTTAACTCCTCTAACACACGCATCTTTGAACGTGGTCGCAAAACCCTTGTTTCCTAAACAAAGCGGCAACAGTCCAGAAATACAGGAAATATTTATGTCCTTACTATTGTTCTTCCCACACACTAATTGCTTGAAATGGTCGCCAAATCCTCATTCACAACGAATGCACAAATTGGGCAGTCACTGGCCAAACTGACTAGTGGTAATACAAGAATCTGGCATAATACTCAGGACATTTTGTTCAGTACCGCACTTGCTCAATGGTCACCAGCTTCACACGAATGTCGACTGGCACTGGAACTGCTAACTCATAGTCACTGTCCTTTTCGTTGATCTTCCGTTCGCTGTTACTCGTCTCCCTTCTCATTGGCCGGCTCATGTGTGATGGGGATGGGCCGTTCACTAGGAGCTTCCAAAGCTTTCTTGGGCGCCTTGATGGTCAACACTCCGTCACGGGTCAAACCTGAAGTTATGGTAGTCGGGTCCACATCCTGAAACAAAGAATACGACACATATAATCAATTTTCTACAAAGTGTTATCTTAAACGAATTGCCTTTATCCAAAGGTGGAAGTGACAGTACAACAAAAGAGTAAATGTGAAAACATATATACCCAAAAGTAACATAACTAATGAGCTTACTCTGTTACAGTCCACGACTACAGAGAATACAACACTCTAGAGAGACAGAAGCCTCCATGGCTCCCTTGTGACAAGAGTCAAATGGGGTCAAGGTCATTCAAGACTTAGAGTATGTTCGTAAAGCTCTTATCACTAACTATCATCATGCCAAGTAGGGCGTCTCTGGCGTTCTGAGGTCCAATATTACAATTTTCCCAAAAACAGTTTGTATGGCCTTGACATTGGGTCAAGGTCATTCAAATGAAATCTCATCAATGTCTATCATTATGCCAAGTTTGATGTCTCTAGTACAGCATTTGTAGTTCCTCCAAAAATGGTAACGTTAAAATTCACGACAGATTTAATGACCTTGACCTTCAGTCAAGGTCATTCAAAAAGGTAGGTCTCATTGCTGTCTATCATCATGCCCCGTTTTGTGCCTCTACTGTTTGATGTTTTGGAGAAAATGCCAAGGTAAAAGTTTCCCAGAAACAGCTTGTATGGCCTTGACCTTGACTAAAAGTCATTGAACACAGGTATGTCAGTAAGGTGTTGCCCATGTCCATCACCACGCAAAATTTATGCTTCTGGTTCTTCTAGATTCTGAGATAATGCAAATGTAAAAATTTCCAGACTGACTGCTCTAATGGCCTTGGTCATGGGTCAAGGTCATTTAAAATGGTATGTGTGCATAGTTCTTACACTGTATCACTGTCTATCAGTACGCCAAGTTTGGCGCCTCTGTTTTTTATTATTTCTGAGAAAATGCCAATGTTATTACAGTTAAGGTTTCACAAAAATAGCTTGTATGGCCCTGACCTTGACACAAGTTTAAAACCCCTGGTGTTTGTAGGTTCCAAGAACTTGAAATGCCAATGTAAATTTTCAAACAGACAGCTCTAGTGACCTTGACCTTGAGTACAGGTCATTAAAAATTTTATGGTTTGAAAGGTCTTATGGTTGTCTATCAGCATGCCAAGTTTGGTGCCTCTGCTGTTTGTAGATTTTGAGAAAATGACAATGTTAAAGTTTTTCAAGCTGGACACACAGACGACAAAGGATAATTACATAGACTACCATTGCTACACAAGGAAGCCAACAAAATCAAACATGAACCCCCCCCCCAAAAAAAAATAAAAAAATAAAAAAAATAAAAAATAAAAACAAAAAATAAAAACGCCCCCCCCCCAAAAAAAAATACAAACAAACAACAACCAACAAACAAAACAACAACCAACAAAACAAAAAACAAGCAAAACAAACTAAAGCAAAAAGAATCCTTTTGAAAGTTATTTGCATTCCACCTGTTCACATTTTGAGCCGGTTTGGGCTGAGATAACTAATGTTGTGCCGGCATAATTCATCAAGTTTCCAAGCTCTGAAGCACATACACTGAACTTGACTGTGACGGTTTTGACTTACCTTGGGAAGAACGTACTGGCGTGTGAACTCCCGCATGATATAACCATGCTCATCTGGGCGCTCCTCGTGCTTGCCGTTGACAATGACACGGTTTTCCTTGGTGGTGACCTTCAGTTCTTCAGGCTTGAAGTGACGCACGTCCAGGCCAACACGGAACTCGTTCTCGTTGTTCACCACCTGCAGTTAAAGGGATTTTATTAAACTGACGAGCGATCACACTGCACTCAGTGACCGCCGATGCGACACTATGAAAATCATTACTGATATGAGGCCGGTCAGTCAAATCACAGCCGGAAAGGTCCATAGTATCATTAGTGATGGCAGCGCGGACTGGATTTCGATTTGGCCGCTTACCTCCGACACGCCTGAAGCCTCCTCCGGACGGCGGGGACCAAACCGGTTCAGTAAACTCAGAGCCAAATCATCGTCCGTCAAAACATTTCCAAAAGTTTGGTCGAACAGACGAGACGGCCTTTGCAAACCAGACCAGGGTCCTCCCCAGAAGTCGTTCAAAATGTACGGAACCAGTGACATCTCGAAGTAATGCTTCGAAAAAGAGAAAACCTCGCTTTGTCAAACTTGTGTTTCAGTGCGGATATAATTATCCAGGATGCTTTTGAAGCAGATGTTATTCTGATGAGACGCGGGAAATTTCCACCAATGCCAAAACCGTTAGACGCAATCCCGATAATCTGCATTATGGGAGACAACCACACTTTCGCTTTCTGTATCAAAACGAGGTTACGGGAACTTTCGAGAGCAAAAATGTTTCCTGTCACAATAATCTGTTACCTCGTCCCACCGCAGGACCGTTGCAATTCTAAGTTCAATGCTGCGGCGGAGATCGTTGGTCATGGAAATCAAGATGGCGACTGCGGATACGCGGTCCTACCTCAGTAACGGTTTTCTGTTGCGCACATTTTCCTGCCACAAATGAATGCATCATACCTACTGACTAAGGAATAGTTTTCATGCGTTTTGCCGATCCGAAATACGGCAGCAGGTTGGTTAGCCAAAATGGAGTATCAGTAACAATCGGCAGAGCTGGAAGAAAACAGTCCCACGCGTACCTGGCGGCTGTCGCAACAGTTGTGTATGGATTGAGCAATTCACCATGTCTGTCCGATACACCCGTGTTCCGTCAGAGGACAGCTTAATGGAATCAGGACTGACATTTGATTATTCCTCAGCCTTTAATTATGAGGACCATACACGCAGCAACAAGTACGCGTCAGCATTTTCATATTCATCGGCGAGCAGACGACAAGTGAATGATGACATGCAGCTTGACACAGGTGGTGTGCATTTGGAGAGAAGTTCGTTCATGCGAAAACCTAAACAAATCATGATGTCGTTTTTAGTCAATTTGAAGAAGACTACAAAAGTTTTAACCATAGATTTCATTGCTGGCATTTTTAGGCTGTTGTCAGATTCACAGGCAATGTTACCAAAATGGGGAAATCGGCAAATGTGAATTCAAGTAGTCTTAATACCATGCTTAACTTAATAGTGAAGCTTTAGCTTTACACTGTGTTTGTATACACTTAATCAATTATTATTCTTCCTTTCTCATACTAGACAACCGCAGTGCCACTGACCGAGCATGCTACTACTTCATCAATGTCATCATCTATGTGCTGTTCATTCTGACATTTCCTGTCACAGTGTGGTTTGCCTTCAAGGTAAAGGACTTTCTTTTTTCTTTTTTTAAGTTGTTTCTCTATAGAGAAACAACTTTATGAGACGGGGCAGATTTTGCTACGCGCAGCAGCAAGTTTCAGTGATACAAAACAAGACTGTGACGTTTCTCCACACAATACTTTCTTTCACGCACACAGTGACGTAACGAAATCTGCGTCATAGACACCTTACGTGCACACTATGCTGCTGCGTTCTTTTTGGCGGGAGTTGTGAGACGTGTGTGTGTGTGTGTGTGTGTGGACGGATGTAATGATGGCTATCTCCTAAACCACCTCGTTGGAGGCCTTTTTACTTTGAGATAAAATGGGAATTCACCTTCTCCAGACCTATTTTTCACGATTTTTAGCCTACTGCATTTTCAGAAGAGTTATCGCCGATTTTAAAAAATCGGTCATGTTACGAATTTTTTCGCAAAAAATGTTCAAATGGCTTCGTTTTCTGAAATTGGGAAGATCATCCAATTATACTGCCTGTTTTCGTAGCACAGCTCTGTAGCTCTGACAGGTTTTGTGTAAGAAAAATATTTCCGAGGTAGGGGTGGTTTGCATATAATATATATATATAAGGCCAAATATCTATGAAAAGACTCCTTCAAATTACTCATCATTCCGGTATTTTTGTCACTTGTGCCAACTGCACATATGACATGAACCACTGCACTATTATAGCTTTAGTATTAAGAATAGCAGAGCTTTTAGATAAACACATTTTTCACGTTTCTGCGAGAAGCGCCGGTCAAAAAAGTTCCAATTTTGCAATTTCGTAAGTACAGTTCAAGGCACTTTGAGTCCACGTTTCATCAGCTCTCTAGATCTTCCAGATTTTATGTAAAAATTAATTCAGTCACAGAAGTCACAAAAGCAACAAGGAAATCACAAGATATGTAGAAGTATCATCTGTCAGACGAGCAGCGTGAGGCTGACGTCAAATGTTTGGTTCACAGACAAAATCTGCAAGTATCGTCACTGCTTCCGACATTTCATCAGCCCTCTAGATCTTCCAGATTTCATGTGAAAAATAATTCAGTCGGAGAAGTCACAAAGCCAACAGGGAAATCACAAGACATGAACAAGCATCCTCAGACGATCTCAGTGCTAGAGGCTGACGTCAAAAGTTTACTTCACGGAATTGACGTCATCTCTCTCTCTCTGTATGACGACCTGCCTGAGGCTGACGTCAAATGTTTAGTTCACGGAACTGACATCTCTCTCTCTCTCTCTCTCTCTCTTGGGAGCCAGGGTGGCCGAATGGTAGAGCGTTGGACTTTCAATGCTTGGGCCGAGAGTTCGAATCCCGGCCGCTGGGGCCAAATATTTGTGCTGGCCTTTTTCTCGTTGCCCCGTCTTTGATATCACCCTTATGTGGGGGAAAAGGACGTTAAACTCCTAAACACCCACCCACCCACCCTCTCTCTCTGCCTCTCTCTCTCTCTCTCCCTTCTTCCCCCACCCCCAGTCACGTGGCTAATCGGTCGAGGTCGTAGAGGATCTAGTGTCATCGGTAGAACTTGGAGAGGGGAGAACCGGCAACAATAACAACAAAACAGACAAAATAAAATGAAGTTTTGAGAAACAACTTTGTAGGACGGGGCCGTTCCTCCTTGTTTTTAAGTGAAGGATGCCTGTTCTTACTCTTTCTAAATCACTAGCTTGAGGTATTACATTTTGTCTGAAGGTTTCATTTCGAGATGAAATGTTTTGCCACTGTCTTGTCAGATTTTAGTGAGTAGAGTGGTTGGTGCTTGAGGACAGAAACTGGTTGGAGGGATAGATTGTAGTTTAATAATTTGTTTGTATAAGATACTGTTGATATTTTGTGTATGTATTTTTCAGGTCGTACCCAACTTTGAGAGAATGGTAGTGTTCCGATGGGGTAGACTTCACCATGTCAAAGGTCCTGGTAAGTAGAGCTTGTCTGCTTCGCAAAATTTGAATAAGAGGGTTCAGCCTGGTCAAAAATCACTATGGGTCAATTGACCCACTCATCCAAATTTTAATGGGCCCTCAACTGACGCTGTATTTTTTTTTTACTACTCAAGGAGCTCAAAGCTGCCAGGATGTAACCAAAGTAAAACACTTCGCCAGTGTGTGTGTGTGTGAGAGAGAGAGAGAGTGTGTTCTTGGAATTTATACACATGCATGTGACAGATATGAGAGCCAAAAGTTTTATGTCAACAAGACGAAGTCACTTTACTCAACAACAAAAAGTCAGGTCTTTCATGTCTACAAAAAAGAAAGGAATTAATCAACAGAAAAAAGAAAGAAAGAAAAGCTGAACACACCTCAGCCTCCAAATTATTCTTGGGCAAGGTGGCACCTTCTCTTTCACTTTAAATGCCTTTCATAGTGCTTGACTAGAAACGTGCATGACATTTAAACATTTTCGGAGCCACGGATACAGACTCAGCCAGGTCGTTTGGAAATGGCGTTTCAGCGGTTCTTTCGGTGTACTTTCGCTTGTAGACGCGCGTGCTTCTGAGGCGACTTTTCTTCGTTTGGATCGGAGGCCACTTCTCCTACTGAGGTGTCTGTACTCGGAAAAGTACCAGAGAACGTCAGTTTTGTCTGGCCTGGCAACAGTTTTGGCTTTTTTTTTGGAGGCATGTAGATGTTTTTTGCCGGAACCGCAGACGCAAAAGCAACACAGAAAACACCAAACCGAGAAACGAAAGGAGAGACTGTCTGATTGGCTTGTTGATTGTTCAACAGCCAATCATAGCCTCGGTAAAAAAAATTGCCGTTTCCGCCGCATACAGCATTGGACATAGAATACTACCCGTTTATTAGCCGGTCACTATGACGGAGTTTGGCACGTTAGACATTGCACGCGTTCAGGCCACGTGGCCACGGTGGCGCACCGGTATTGCACAGCGGTGCGTCATTTGCCTCAACGCATCTGAGACCAATGGGTCATTTTGTGATCAAATGCGCCAATGGCGCAGGGGTAAACCGAACCCTGGAATAACATCACATCTGCAGCAGTGTTCAGACTGATACTTCTATTAGTGACTTAGTGTCTGTGAGTATGACTTGCAAGCCAAGTCCCATAGGAATACAGATCTCTTACTTGTTACAAGATGTAGCATAAGTAGTCAGATAATCATGGAGAGAAGTCAGTATGCTTTTTATCCCATTTTGCATTGAATTTTGACTGAGTAATGCATCTTGTACTATTTTGGATACTGTATGCATAAATGTTCGTTGACCTGTACATAATGATGTTTCTGTGATAGGTATGGTTTTCGTGATGCCATTTATAGACCGATGCCACAAGGTTGACATCCGAATGAAAGCCTTCACTGTGCCACCTCAACAGGTGAGGTGAAAATTTCAAATAACACTCTGACAGTAAGGCCAGTGCCAGGAATGGCACAAGTGCGCTGACAGGAATGATGAAAGTGCCGAAATGTTTGATGACTTAATGGGCCCTAATCAAGCACAGACATAAAGCACTAAGCCCAGGGATTTTGTTTGGACCCCCCCCCCCCCCAAAAAAAAAAAAAAAAAGTTTTCCGTCAATATGAATTTGCCATGTCCACTTTGAACGGAAATGTATGAGACACTGGAACACAACAGTGAAGCTTTAATCGGACATTTGTCTTGGAAGGGTCCATGGTGTTAAGAGATTTACAATTTTAATTGGATTATGACCAATGCCCAATCTCATGGAACATTTCTATGTAACGTTCAGCAAAAGTGGTGGATTTAGGAAAGAAAATGAGAAACAAACAAACAAACATTGAAACACCCAACAAAATAAAAGCAAACAAACAAACAGGACTTTGTTTGTTTGCCTGTAGGATGTACATAGTGGCAAGTATGCACACTCTCTTGCCCACCTCTCTCTCTGTCTCTCTCTCTCTCGTAGGGAAAAAGTATACAGGAAAACTTACAAAGTTACATGACGTGTGCAGGTCATCACCGGAGATGGAGCAATCATAGAAGTTGGTGCTGATGTGTATTACCGAATCTCCAGCCCAGAGCACTCCATTACCTGCATACAGAATCTGGACAAATCTTCTCGTATTCTTGTACAGAGCAGTCTTCTGAACCATCTAGTGCGGCTTCCCCTGGCTAAAATTGAAGGCCATCGCAACAGCATTGCAGAGACTGTATTGGTATGTTTTGAAGTCATCATGGGATTGGTTTTGTTTTTGGCTCCCTTGTGTAACAATGGGAGTCTATACATGTATTAACCCTTCGTCGTCCGTCTGTGTGTGTGTGTGTGTGTGTGTGTGTGTGTGTGTGTGTGTGTGTGTGTGTGTGTGTGTGTCCAGAAAACTTTGTCATTTTCTCAGAATCTACAAAAAGCAGAGGCACCATACTTGGCATGCTGATAGACAACCACAAGACCTTTCAAAACATATTTTGAATGACCTTGACACAAGGTCAAGGTCACTAAAGCTCTCTGAAAATTTTACATTTCTCGTAATCTACAAACACCAGAGGTTGTAAACTTTGCATGATGATAGACATTGATAGGAACTTTACAGGTATACATGTAGTCAATGGCCTTGTGTCAAGGTCAAGGCCATACAAGCTATTTTTGTGAAACCTTAACATTGGCATTTTCTCAGAAACAACAAACAGCAGAGGTGCCAAACTTGGCGTACTGATAGCCAGTGATAAGACCTATGCACACATACCATCTTAAATGACCTTGACTCAAGGTCCAGGTCATTAAAACAGTCTGTTGGGAAATTTTACATTTGCATTTTCTCAGAATCTAGAAGGATCAGAGGCCTAAAACTATGTGTGATGATTGACATTGGCAGCAGCTTTACAGACTTACCTGTGTTCAGTGACCTTTAGTCAAGGTCAAGGCCATGCAAGCATTTTTTTGGAAACTTTAACCTTGGCATTTTGTCCAAAACAACAAACAGTAGAGGCACCAAACGAGGCATGATGATAGACAGCATTGAGACCTACCTTTCTGAATGACCTTGACTGAAGGTCAAGGTCATTAAAGCTGTCTGTTATGAATTTTAACATTACCGTTTTCAGGGGAACTACAAATACTAGAGGCATCGAACTTGGCATGATGATAGACATTGATGAGATCTCATTTGAATGACCTTGACCAAAGGTCAAGGCCATACAAACTGTTTCGGGGAAAATTGTAATATTGCCAGGGACTCAGAGCGCCAGAGACACTTTACTTGGCATGATAATGGATAGTGATAAGAGCTTTACAAACATACTCTTGTGAATGACCTTGACCTGTGTCACAAGGGAGCCATGGAGGCTTCTGTCTCTCTAGTTTGGTCTGTTGTTTTTTGTTTGTTAGTTTACTTTTTTTAAATAAACAGATTACTGTAATATTGTAACTTCAACTTCAAATAGCACTAGCCTTGGTGAAATGACATAGTAGGAATTGGCACTGAGACTGTTATGTTTCCTGCTTTTTGTATTGGTTGTATTTCTTGGAGATATTTTTCATTACACCTCTTTGTTGTTGTTGTGCGTGTTGGTGATAGTAAAGTTCCTGTAATAGTTATAATGTCGATGTTGCACTGTTTTTCGTTGTGTGTTTTTTTGTTTGTTTTTTTCCCCCAGGAAACTTGTAACAAGGCATCAAGAGCATGGGGAATAGAGATCTGCAGACTGGATCTGTAAGTCTCACGGATTCATACATTCATATGTATTTAAATGATTTATTCGATGTAGGTGGATTCATCTGGATTTTGAAAAGTCTTGTTCTAAGCAAGGTACTCTGTTGCCATTGTGACTGTTTCAGCTCAGCTTGATTGTGTGGTGGGCTTTGCCTTTGATCTTACTTTCATTCAGTGTTCATTTTGTTACCAAAACGTGCATCAGTGTTCTTTTGTGTTGTCTGAATTAATCAAGTACATGTATCAGGCTGAACTGAGGACTTTGTTTCAAATTAATCTTGATAACTGACGCATATGTTTTCTATGCTTTCCACTTGCCATTAGTCTGAATGACCATTTAGAATGTTACAGTATTTATCTTTCCCATGTGATGGTTGTTTTGTAAAGAAACCTCCATTGGACAAGGGCACCTGTGTACATGTACCATACCTTGCCGCACTTCCTCGCTTCCAGATCACAGGTGAAAGTCCTACAAAAGCCACTGGCCTCACAAAACAAGCCATCACTGATGTTCCCCCCGGGTCTGGGAGGATTAGGGAGTCTTGGAGATGCTGCAAGCAGTCTTACCTCTGGTTCCGTCCCAGAGGCCTTCCAGCAACTGGCATCTGCTTTCATGGCAGCCCAGGGTTTGTGGTTTTGTCATGTACATTCAGAGTGCAAATCTTCATTTGTATAAGGAAAGGACCAGAGAGGTGTTATCGCTGCTGTTCACTTGTTACAGGCACTGCACGTTGTGTGATGTTCACAGGAGTGATCTTTCTTCTGGTTGTTTGATTTTTCGAGCCTCTGCCCTCTCCTTCCCCACCCAACCCCGTTGTTGGGTTTTTGGTATTGGAATTGTTTTTGAAAATCAACCCTGTGTTGACGTGTTGACGTGTTGACGTACTCAGAAGTTCAGTGGATCATATTATTTTATGAAATTATCATTGTTCTGTGTTAGAAGAACTAAACAGAAAAGAAAAGGAAAGAAAAACAAGCGTATTTTGGTGGACCATCATTCTGAACATATCCAATAGCCACCAGACATGCAGCTCAAAACAAAAGTGTAAAACTGAAAGACATGGAAAGTCACAGTAAAGAGTTATTTTAATTCTTTTCCTTTTGATGGTCAGGCATGTCATTCCAAGCCCAGGATGAGGCTGGCAAGCAACCCAGCATAGTGGAACCTGCACCTTTTACATACGATAACACCACTGCAGCTTCTGACTTGGCTGTGGGCGGTGCTGGAGACACCCCTCCACCCTTGACAGTGCGCGAAATCTTGCAGGCAGCGCAGCGTGTGCTGAGCGAGTCCCTGGTGCGCAAGGTGGATGCTGTGTACCAGTTTCAGCTACATGGAGAGGGTGGCAGCGTTTACTTCCTGAATCTCAAGCATGGTGGGTGATGATGTTTGTCCTATAGCTTACCAGCATTTCTGATCAGACGAACTCACAGATTGTGAGAGGGAAATGAGAAGAAACAAAAAGCATTGGCATAAACATCTACAGGAAATTTAGCCCATGTTCCTTTGCACCTAGAAACATTGCTCACACATGCCTACATTCAGTTGTGATTACACTTTTTAATAGATTCTGCTCTCTGCTAGGTGGGAAAAACAAAGGCCATGGACTGTCAGAGGGGGAAAAATGTGCTCCTATTCAGAACCATTTAAATAAAAGATTTGGGGAGCAGAAAGTCTGTATGCAAGGTTTCCTAAAATCACGATGTATTCTCCTGGCAAAACGAAGTTCACACAAAGTGTCCTATCATGAGCTATCGCAAAGGGAGGATGCCAGTCCACGTGCAAGAAATTTTTTTGTGTAGCCCAAGGGAGATAATTTGCTGTCATAGCTACTTGTGCTTGCAGAGCCCATTGTAGATGCTATTGTACAGTGGTCTTAGAATGTAAACTGCTTGAGTACTCGATATAATATTTAAAAACTGGATAAAGGAAAAGAGAAAAAAGGAACATTCTAACACGTTCATTTTACTAGATGCTCATGCAAGCTACACAACTTGCCAAGGCAGAACCTCATGTATTAATCTGCTGTGAATATGTAAGTGGTGCAGGTAAGTGTTAGTCAGCCTTTTCATGGTACATGTAATCTGAAAGTGCCTGGCATAAGTTTTGCACCTCCTTGTCAAACAACAGCCTTTACTTTACATAGCATATCATAGGGTACGTGTTTTCCTGACATCAGTTCTCGCTCTGTCAAACAGGCAGTGGGAGTCTTGGAGAGGGTGTGTGGCCTGAAGAAGGGGAGGTGGATGCATCGCTGATGATGACAGTGATGGATCTACAGCAGATGTTGCTTGGAAACCTCAAGCCATTCCAGGCCTACATGAGCGGACGACTCAGGGTGTCAGGTGACCTGGCTGCTGCCCTGAGGCTTGAAACATTTGTAGACAAAGTTGTTGAGCTGGCCAAGTCCAGGTAGTGCTCAAAGTTTATCCTGATATGTGTTAAAGTTCTGTGATACAGCAAAAGCAGTGGATAGTAAGACTGTAGAATTTGTCCACTGAATCTCTGTTGTTTGCTGGTACTTTTTTGTGATATGATGATGTAAAGTATGTTGTCGTTTACCTGGGACTTTTTTCCCCTGGTAAATGGTCTAAATATTATGTTGTGTGGTAGAATGAAATAATTACATGTTAGTGTGCTCTGAAGAGGATGTCAGTGTCCTAATATGGTACCAAACTGATCACACCTTTTTGCCTGTAATAGTGGATGATGAAACATGTTTTATGTTCATGTATAAAACTGTTTAGCTTCTGATGAGAGAGAGTGGCACTACCGTTTTCAGTTTATTTCAAGCACTGGGTGACGTGTTTCTCAATTACATGTACTGAGACAGGGATTCACATCCATTTCCACCTTTATCAGTCAAATGACCTGGACTCCATAAAAGCAATAGGACATTTGTCCTGAAAAACAAAAATCAATAGGATATTTTTGTCCTGAAAAACAAAATACAATAGGACATTATTTTTTAAACAGCGGTTTATTCAAATAATAATAAAAATAACAAAGATTAACTCAAGGCGCTTTACAAAATAAGGAAACAAAAAATCTGACTAAATTCATTCTCCCTCCCTCCCTCTCTCTGTCTCTGGCAGGCCTGTATCTGCAAGTGAAAGGCCCAAAGAGAGAACAGATGGCCCTCAATGTGCTTTACAAAAATGGACAAAACAAGAAAAAATAAAAATGAAATGACTAGATGATCCTCCTCCTCCGCCTTCTCTATCTCTGTCTCTGTCTGTCTCTCTCTCTTTCTCTGGCAGACCTGTATCTGAAAGGCCCAAAGTGAGAACAGATAACAGCATTTGACCAGTTGATGGCCTTGGTCGTTTTTTCCGAGGTATGGTGAACCGCTGTCAATCGAAAGTTTGCGTGATACAAACGGGAAAACCCAGCGCGGGGCAAGAACGAGTACTCTGGTCAAAGCACTTCCACAGCCTCATAGTTGAAACGTAAAAACGGCAGAGACATAGGGTGGGAGACAACATAAAAAAGAACCCTCACTTAAAGGCTTTATTGATACAGTTACAGTCACCCCCACCCACTCCCCCCAAAAATACAATTCACTTATGTCTGAGCCACCCGGGCTCCTCAGCGCACACCCCGCGCGAGCACTGCACTGACCACGCTACATAGCGAGATAGAGGCTCAGCCTCAATTAGGCCATGACTTTTGCTGTACTCATGTCTGCCACCCTCCCCCAACCTCGCTCGTGAAAACGGGGGAGATACAATCTGATGTGCAATCACGAAAAGGAAATACCAGCGACAGAAATGACCGTTCCAAGCTGGCGCAAATTATACACGATGTCAGTCCGAGCCAAAGCAAATAAAATCGGACATTTGACTTCTGTTTGGCTCTATCAATAGGACAATTACCTGTTCACGCTGAAGAACTATGTCTGTTGTCCCTTTCATAGTCAAGTCAGCTTGAAACTGCAACTTTTCTGACAGTTCCTTGTCATGCACACCCATAGAAAAAGGATCACGTATGGTCTTGTCCTTATCATGAACGGAAGCATGTTCAGCAAAGTCGTATGATGCTCGCACGGAAGTCTCAATGTCCTCATTCCTGCTGTTTTCTCTTGTGAAAATTCGCCCTCTCATGTATGGTATTCACCCTCTGGTTGAAATGGTTGGTAAACATGCGAATTACCTCGTCAAATGTAGTGTTGGGCGAAACGGCCTCCGCTCCTCGGCCTTCGACAACAGGGAACATCAAGTAAATCTGCTTTGCTTCTGTCCCCATGCTGTAGATGAGATCATTGGACGAAAACTCTCTGTGTTGAGCTTGGATACTGTTCTGTAGTGGATAAACCGTTGACGTCAGGCTGGCCATCCATCAGTCTTTGTAAAGTCAAACGTTTCAGATGCATGGAAGGCAGGCATGGCTCTCTAGAGGCAGTTTTTCTGTGGCAGTGTGTGCACTGATTTGGACCATCGCACCTAATCTCTCCAGATGTCCTTCACAATTTCCCTGCAGACCAACAAGAAATGTTTAAAAAAAAAAAAAAAAATCTGTTTGAAATCTTACTGTGTAGTAGAGCCAAAGCTGCTGATCTGATTGTTCGAAACTGCATGGCTATTTGTATCCTCCCTGCATCCCATCCCTTGTTGCAGCACAGGAACATTCTCAAAATGTGCACTTTACAAACAAAATATTTCTACACCTATGTATCCTGGTAAATCAAAATTGACATTGTACATACTGGGTGCTATATCCAGGTTTGCAGTGGCACCTGTAGATGCGGATTGTTTGTGCCAGTGCAAACCATTTTGTGAATACAAGAAGAATTCTCAAACGTATTTACAGGCAGTGTTCCTGGTTCCTTCGTAAGCCCTTTGTTGGCATGGTGTCCAGCGTTGGGTCTGAAAAAAAACAAAACAAAAAAAACAATTCTGTTTGAAATCTTTCGGTGTAGTAAGGCCAGAGCTGCTGATCTGATCGTTCGAAACTGCATGGCAGTTTGTATCCTTCCTGCAACCCGTCCCTTGTTCCAGCAAAGGAACTGGTATATATATCTCATTCTCAGAATGTGCACTTTACAAACAAAATATTTCTACACCTCACAATATATACATGTGGAGAGTATGAAGTCAGGGTCTTGGTAAATCAAAATTGACAGCGGTACATACCGGGTGCTGTATCCGGGTTTGCAGTGGCACCTGTAGATGCGGATCGTTCGTGCCAGGGCAAACCTTGCAGGGGGGAGGGGGGATTTGAGCTGTCCAAAGGGTTGTGGGTGATTGTTTTGGTGGTTGTCAGTTGGATTGCAGTCTGTTGCCAAAAGGAGTGTCATATATGACTGTTTTTCAAAAATTGGCCGAAAATCAGAGCAGTAAAACTTTGAAAATGACATTGATCAAAACCCTTTGGGAACATTTTTATACTAAAGCATAAACGTAACACATTATATGTTTTGAATATCTGACCTTACCGACAAATGAGAGATGAGGAATAAAAAAAATAAATAAAATATATGCGTGAAAATGTCCGTCGTGTCACGAACATGACAATTTTTTTTTATAACATGACTTTATACCAGTCAGTGTGCCTGTTTGCAATGAATATGATGAAAAGATGCCAGACTTTTGTATTCCAATCCAAAACTGTGATTTGTATACAGAAAGGGTGTAACTTTGGGAAAAAAAGAGAGTGGAGAGGAAAAGTTAAAGTTCTGTTATATGTCAAAACACATAAAAACGCAAGAAGTTTATGATTTCTTGTCAAAATATTTTTTACTGGTAAGTTTTGATGGTAACATTCACAGAACAAAATCTGGTTTGTAACAAACAGTATTTACTGTCACTTTTTACCGTTTTAGGTAAACGTGACACCACGGACATGTGCGTGACACGACGGACATGAGCGTGACACCACGGACACTACCTCCATCGATACTCGAAGTTGCTGAAACTGATTGTTACTTAACTTTTTAACAAGGGAAACGGGACACACACACGAAAACAACAAAATCAAGAAGAAAACACTTTTACCGAACTTTAACCAACTTCAAAAATACAAAAGGGAAGGAAGGGGAGAAGAAAACGTCATTTTTACATAAAGCCTGATTTACTGGATTCCCATGCTTCGAGACTCTGAAACTGCAAGCCATATCTTTGGCATGTTCTGGACAAAAGTCTACGAAATATCCATGAAAGGGCATTCTGAAATCACAAAGTCACACCATCTTACTCATACGAGGGCCACTCAGTATGTTTTGCAACCTGGCTTTTCAAGCACACTTACAATCAGTCTGTCTACTCAAGGTTTTGGAAGAACCTCCCATCAGCCTGTACACAATTTGCCATCCCTTCAAACCAGGTGTTCATGACACCCGACCACGCTGACTGGGGTAGGTCCAAAATGACACCCTCGAACAATGCTCGGGCATCTTCTGCACTCCGAAACTGCTTTCCCTTCAACTGCCTCTTGGACGGAAGGAAGCAAAAAAGAGTCACAGGGGATAAGCCAGGGAATATGGTGGGTGGGTAACCAACTGAACATTATTTTCAGCTAGACAGTCCAGAGTTCATCAGTGTTTTTTGCAGCTACTATGTGCGCGCTGGCGCTTTCATTGATGAAGCAGTAGAACACGGACACCCGTTCGGGACGCGGTTTGCACCATGCCTGGAATACTTTATTCAGGCAAACAGTGGTTAACATACCAGCCAGCCGGAACCGTCTTTCTGTCCCTCAAGCAGTATGGTGGCAAAAGTGGCCAGAATTTTGCAAAGAACGGCTATCATTTGTTTTGGAAGCACTTCTGTTGCTCTTGAAGTTCACATGTGGGTTCTCACCTGGGAAGACCCACACTGCTGACTGTTACTTCGTTTTGGGATCGTATTGGTATACCCAGGTTTCGTCTCCTGTTACAATGTCCCAGACCCGAGGGGACCTTACTCCGTCACATTTCCTTAGTATGTGGGTGCACCAGTTCACCCTACCCCGATTCTGCTCTTCAGTCAGGTTGTAGAGCACCTAACGGGTATAACGTTTCCCTATGCCAAGGCAGTTGTGAAGGATGCAAATGAGATTTCCCGATGAAATATTCATGATATCCTGTGTTACAGCGTATATCATTTTTGTGTCCTTCTTAATCAGGGATTCAACCCTATAGACTTTTTCTGGGGTAACGGTCGTTGCCATTCAACCACAGCGGTCGTCATCTTCAACTGTTGTCTGGCCAGACATGAACCGTCGGAACCACCTAAAACCAGTGGCTTTGGACGGAGATTGATCTCCAATACAGTGTTTTTAACTTTGAAAAAAAAGCCATGAAAAGATTTTCCCCAGCAGTAGTCACAATACATCATGGCTCGAAAATCCCTTCCAGAAAGGTCAACACTGCTGGCAAAAGACCCGTCACCCGTAGTGCACATTTTGTCGCATGGAATATAAACGGTTGTACGAAATCAAGTACGAAATCAAGTAATTTTTGTTTTCATTAGTATTATGAACTGGTCTACGATTGTGATGTAAACAGAAAAGTAGTGACGTCATTAGTTGTCAGGTTGCAAAACATAATGAGAGGCCCTGTACCACAACCTTTCACATTGAAACTGCAAGTCACTTCCTTACTTTGTCCATGAGAAGCCCACACAAAAGGGTCAACAATATCCTGATCATGGGAATCGTCCTTCTATAAACTGGTTCTGACAATCACTGCTAGTATATTTTTCATACTCAGTACCATAGCAAGTCTTTCATCTTTGGCACAAAAGAAACAGTCTCCCCTCGTCAAACCTGATGCAGCTGCACTGGATTAAAGCTTGTGGTGTATTCATCAGATTCCGTTCTTGGCACATCTCTACCAAGGGCACAAAATGATTTGGAACCCAGGTGTTTTGTGGTCATGGTCCATCCTAGTGCTGCACCACCATGATCATCAGTTGATCCCCACCACTGGCGGGGGCTGTGTTGGAGCCGGGTCTGGCAGGACCAGTCTGTGCAAGTCTGCACGTACGCTGGGATTACCAAGGTTGGGATAGACAGAAAAGATCGGTCTCCTCACCACCGTAGACAACGCACAGACCTGCCAAATCCCCATGTACTCTTTTTTCTTGCTGACTTTTAGGACCTCTTTTTCATAGACAACCCTAATCTTTTCTTCGTTTAATCGAGTCCCGGGAAGATACTACTTTCTAGCCCGTTCGGCAGCCGAAAGAGCCATGAGGCTGTGGAAAACAGATTTTTGCCAAAATGTTAAAGGGTACGGCAAGTCAAGAGCACTATTGGGTTTAAATGACAGATATTGAGGTCCTAAGCTGTTAGACAGCAAAAGTTTTCGTGAACAAAGTACCATTTACTCAAAAAGGCGCCGAAAACACCCTCTGCTTTCGGTTCCTGGGCTGTGCCATGCTGCCGCACACTTTCGCGAATAAGACGGGAAAGGTGCTGACGGTGACGTCACTCCACCACCACTGTCAGCAGTGCCCGCTTTGAGCGGGTTGTTCCAGAGTCATTATTTGTGTTTCGAGATGCCACAGTGCAAAGCGGTTGGTTGTTTCAGCAAACAGGGTACGTGTAAGAATGCAGATGGAAGCCACACAAGCTTTTTTGAATTTCCGAATCTAATAACAAATCAAAGGAAAAACGGAGTTGTGTGCGAAATGGTTGGAGACCTTGAAGACCGGCTGCGCTTGCCCCCAGCCTGAGGTGCAGGAATACGCCTGGAACAATCGAGACCCTCGTTTGTGGGAGATATTTTCGTTTACCCGGATTGTTTCCATGGCGCTTTTTGCGAACGATGGTGCTGCTTCACTTGTCAAACAAGCATCTCCCACAATTGCACTCGTCCTCATCAATCGGCTCTTCCCCCAATCGTCCCACTGTTTTCTGCCTGACCCTCTTCCTCAGAATATTCTGAGCTCGAAATTATAGGAGAACTATCCCCCAATCCATTCTAGCTTTCAGAAAATAAGCAAAGTGTGTATACGAGCCAAGAAATAGTCAGCGCCTAGTAAACGTGTAGCAGGCACACCTGCACGCAACAGTGTCAGAATCTCGCCCTGCTGCTGAGCTGGTGGAGGTGACGTCACTGCTAGGATCAAACATGGCAGCCTCCATGGCATCACATTTCGGATGCCGTTTGGTGTGAAAAAATGCTGATGGTGTATTCCGTTTGTTTTCAAATCTTTTGGGCTGCAGCCGTCTAGGACCTCAATATCTGTCATTTAAACCCAATAATGCTCTTGACTTGCCGTACCCTTTTATTTACAATCACGGCGACAAAGACATAAACTTCATGTGTACCATCTCTACCCCCCCCCTCTCCCCACCCCCCCCCCACCCCCCCACCCAACTTTAAAAAAAAAATAATTTTTTAAATTTCATACCCCTCCATCTTTCACCTCTCTTAGCCCTCATCTGTGCATCACTGAGACAATTTTATATACTGATCAACTGAGCAGTACAGTTATATTTAGCTTTTAGTTCTATTCCTTTCAGCTGTACATTGCTTCACAATAAATAAAAGTTTCTCAGCATTTCGGATATTGTTGAAAAGAAAATGTCCGTGGTGTCACACTTTTGTCCATCATGTCATGACTGAAACTGTGACACGACGGACTGTGACACGACGGACAAAATTCGTTGTTAAAAAATGAGTACTCCCCCATGTGCCGTTTTATAAAAGTTTTAGATATACCATGATAATAATCCAAGAAACGGACCGTATGAATTGATTATTTAAAACTTTCAAGTTCTAATTGGGAAAAAATACTATGTGACACCATGGACCACATAAAATAGGACACCTTACCTTGACAACTTTGGATGAAACAAAAAGAGAGATTAAAAAGGAACATCCGCTCCAAACTCGAAAAGAAGTCATTGACACAAGGAAAGGAACTTTTCGCTGAAATCAGCGTTAAAAAAGGGGGGATCGTTCATTATTTGCTGACACGACGGACAAAAAAGTGAGGGACACCCTTTTTTTAATCTTTAATCTCATATCACGATGAAAATTTGAAAGAAAGTCGAACAAACGCCTGTCAGACCCATTAACAGTCACAAAAGGTATTTTTTGCATAATTTTTGAATGACATAATTTTTTTCTGCTGATCTACAGATGTGGGAATTTTGACACCTTTTCGGGGGGACACCTACTTTTTGACACCCCTACTGACTTTTTTGTTTCAAAACACATCAAATATAATAAACGATAATGCAGCTTTCTAAATGAAGTTTCTAGAGACCTTTTGAAGAGTAGTTAAGCAAAGTTTCAGGAAAAATGGTGCAAACGGCAATGAGCTATTTTATTTTGAAGTCAGGGGACAAGGTTATCGGCACTTTTTTGAAATACCGTCATATATTCTGTAGTTAGTGTGTTTATATGCACTGAGGGTTGAGAGTTTGAATTCAGCTGGTGAGGTACAATCGAAACACAAAGCGGTACATATAGTGTAGTAAATCTGGACAGGCAAATAATATCTGAGTGTCACTTTCTTCTCCTGCAGTTGCTTATGTGCTCTGATTTGGACAATAGCACCAATTCCTCCAATTGTCTTTAGAAAATTCCATGCAGACCAGTTTATAAATCATCTTCTCTTTGAAATCATAGAGCCAAAGCTGCTGACCTTTTCCCCTTCACATTTAAAAAAAAATCTATTTTAGCCATACACACCTGTATTGATATATGTACACAAATGTAGGCACAATGATTCACAAAGCATGCAAATTACAACTAGACTAACAAACCCAGAAACAATACACATGTATACAGAACTCATACTTGCGTAATTTGTATGCTTCGCAGTTACCCCCCCCCCCCCCTCCCCCCCACTCCCCATGGCCTGCTGGTGAAGTTCCTAATAGTGGTAACTGTACTATTAACAAAGGGGGTAACCAAACAATATTATCCCTTTTTGTCTACAAATGGACTCTTGTGTATTCTAGCATATTAATATTTTGAAGTGCAACTGTTTTGAGTAATTGCAGCAGATGTAAACAACTCATGTTTCAATTTGAACAGTTACCTAATTGATGTAAATACCTTGTTCTGCAACAGTTAAGGCCATGCATGTGTATTTTAAGTGTGTGTGCGCGCGCGCGCGCACGAATGACTTTGTCATTCTTGTTTTTAAATTTACTTCATTGGTCCAATTTATGATTGTTTTGCTGTTATACAGCTAAGATGTACGTGTATTATCCTAATTGGAAGACCCATGTGCGGTCAATATGTTTTCTGACACATAATCCAGATCTTGTTGCAATAACTACATCTAATCTTTGAGATGAGATCTTTCTGTACATCTGTTCCAGAAAATGTACCAGTGTGCAAAGAGAGATGAAGTACGTGAATTTGCATTTGCACACAATTGTGGTAATTTTATTTCTTTATGAGATCCTAATGTCAATTTGTACATTGCCTTTTCTCAAGAGGACATCCTGTAATACTGGCAATCATCTATGAATGCAAATTTTGGACCCAAACTGTGTCCCAGACTCATGTAAACAACACAGCAGAGCACAGAAAGCGACAGAACGTGAGTGTGGTGCATTTTACTCACCAGTTTTGCCGTATTCAACGTGACAGGGTGCACCAAAGTATGCAAAACCTCAAAATAATATCGATCGAAGCGAGTCGTTTTCCCCAGTCGTAAAGGCCGCTGCAGCTGTCCATTTTCATCAACACGATTGTTGCTTTTGGAGATGAAACAGATAGCAATGAGAGACCCAGACCTGTAATAATAATAATAATAATATTTATAGGGCGCCTATCCCCGTGGAACGAGCTCTTGGCGCCTTACAATCTAAAGCCTTAAAAAAAAAAATTGTACAATATGCACTGGACAGACACTTCTATTACTGATAACTAAATCCTCTTACAGTGAAAGTATCTTTGAAATCAAGTTGAAAAACTCTTTGTCGCACATTACATCAGTAGTGCACCAAACAGCCTTGCCTTACAATACCCTTGTATGCAGGGACCCCCCCCCCCCCTCCCCCGAATGTACATGTACCTAGATATTACTTAGTCCCTTTTATCAGACGTTTGTGTCAACACTGCTTTTGTTAAAAATTTCGGGGAGCCGGGGTGGCTGAATAATAGAGCATTGGACTTCTAATGCTCGGGTCGTGAGTTCGCCTCCCAGCTGGGTCCAAATATTTCTGCTGGCTTTTTCATCGTTGCCCCGTCTTTGATATCACCCGTATGTGGTGGAAAAGGACGTTAAACCCCCAAGCACCCTCCCCACCCTTGTTAAAAATTTCTCAGTGACCTTACCTGTACCAGCTCGCAGTGGAGAACCTCTGAAGTCTCTGCATCCATGAAGGTGTAGCTGCCATATTTTGCGCAGTGCCCTGGCGAATCACACCTCCCACCACCGGCCAGTTTTACAGCCCTGCCCCTTCGTGCAGCAAACAGACGTTCTTGCATGCGACTCCAAACATCATGTACTGCTGGCAGGAGATAGGATTCTTGTATGTTGAGATAGGTCCAGAAGCTGAAACAGGCTATCTTTGCCTGTTTCATAGCTGTTTTTAGCCTGGTTGGGGTGCACGCTGTGAAAAATGCAGCTGCAGCCAGTACCAGGTTCCCAAGAGGTAAGCGGAGAGAGTAAGGTGGTGAATGCCAGTTAAAGTTGTAGCCACAAGCCTGACATTCACGCATCTCACGACCCCAATGCAAGCAAAACACTCTCACACAACAATAATAGGTTGGTTTTTTCCCCCCTCCAGTGCAGTACTCGCCTGATGCCTGTCGTTTGGTCAGGCGGCCGGAGCAACTCTGATCCGGGACGGTCCCGGAACAGGGTTGCGGCCGGAGCGCCTCAGTGTCGGCCAGGTCTTGCTTCCGTTTTCGCTGGGCTTCCGAGTGCTCAAACAGTCAAACAGCGTGGGCAACTGCATCTGGGCGTAGTTCTGGTTGGTATTTGAGCCCCTCTTCCCTGCTGATTAGTGTCCTTGTTGTAAAGGCACTGACGGTCTTCAAAATGTTTTAAGCAGAGCTTGTCATGAGGTTTCGTCTCTCTCTCTCTATTCATTCCAGACTAGGGCTATACCTGAGGGTTCCTCGCCCTAGAATAGATCTCTACAAAACCAGTTTAACTTTTTCTGGGAGTGCACTTTGGAATACACTTCCCATCCATATTAGAAACGCCCAAAACACTCTCTTCCTTTAAGAGCAGCCTCTTCAAACATCTAATGTATGCGGGTTCGCAGCCACTTACTTAAACAACATCATGCATCCGACCACTCATGTTGGATACATGAATAGTGTGTGTGTGTGTGTGTGTTGATACCTATATACTGTCACATGTATGTGTTGCTTATATACTGTACCTTTTACCTCTCATGTGTTTTGCATTTGATACCTATATCCTTTGTATGTCGTGTCGGCAGTGTGAGCGGACGTAGATAGATAGATTGTGTGTGTGTGTGTGTGTGTAGTATTAGCAACGGCAAGAATGAAAACTGGACCACTGGACCAATGTCTCAGTTTTACCGTTGACAAATAAAGTTTCTCTCTCTCTCTCTACATCAAATCTATTTACCTTTATGATGCACGCATCTCTTCGGCTCTTATCCTTGACCTTGGGAAATGAATGAAAACTCACGGAAGACTGCCGCGCTGCTTTTTCTGAACAACCGGGAGCGCAGCATTCCACCGCCGGGCATGTTTATAACAACAGCGCCGGCGACCACTCCTTTCGCTATGGCTGGCAAACGTTACGTCACTTGTGTCACGTGACATACCGGCGAGCGTTTTGGGGACCTCGCTGTAGAAGACGCATTGCCACTTTGCCAGGCAGACAGGAGATGATTTTTTTTTTTTTAATTATTGTGAACTAATAAGCTCGGCAGGCCGATGATCTAAGCCATTTTGATGAAACGGCATACACCCATGCTTCCACTGAGCATAGAGTTTTGGACACAATTTGCATTCAAAGAACCGTTAATATTGATGGCAGTAACTGCCAGTAAGAATGGCAGTCATTCACGAATGCAGTGTTCAATCATTTTGTTGAATTTTTTTGTTGTTGTTTTGTGGTACATGTAGCTTAGGGTTAATGTTATAGATACAAGAAACTACGTGAAAGTAACAAGCAGCCCATATTAGTATGCTTGATTGTCAAGCATTAGAAAGGGCAAAACCGACCACTGACTTCGTGCATTATTTACTTCCGAGGTAGTGGTCTGTTCGCGTGAAAACATTTAGAGAAAGAAAGGTTTGTGGTCGGTTTATTTTATACATGTGCCAAGGTGCATTTTTATGGCAAGGGTAGCGTCGGTTTTGCCCTTCAGTTCTAACGCGTGGCTACGGTTCTCCTGATCAAGCGTACTAACATGTAAGCAGCCTCTCTGTCTGTCTGTCTGTGTCTGTTTCTCTCTCTCTCTCTACAAATAGGTTTCAATGTTTATACACGAACAATGTTTTTCATCTTAATAAATTCATTCAGTTCCATGAATCTTGCATTTTCGCTGAAAATGTTACGCACGGAAATGTTCTGCATGAAACTACTGTAAGCAAGAACATCTCAGGAACAACTACAACCACACACACACACACACACTGAAAAAAAAAAATCCAGCCACCCACATCACTCTGCAAAATCGCGAAGTACTGTTCAGCACAAGTTCAGCGTGTACTTGTTTTCAAAAGCCAACGCTTGTCTAACAACCACCACCACAATCATACTCGCCATGAAATTATTGTTTGTAAGAAGTACGTTGTCCAGTCCTGTCTGCGGTTCTTTGGAGCTTCATTTGTGTATAATGATATTAATAATGATATTAATAATTGATATGTATATAGCGCTTGTACTCAGCAAGCTCAAAGCGCTTTCAAAGTGAAGAAAAACAAAATGAGATGGCATGAAAATAATGCCGGAGAGAACAATAAAAGACACACACACACACACACACACACACAGAATTCTGTCAATCTCTCATTACTGCTGCTGGGCTGAGAACAAGTGTGTTTTGACTGCAGTTTTAAAGGTGAGGACCAAATGTATAATTATGCCTTATGTTTTTTTGTTTTTTTGGGGTTTTTTTTTTTGTTTGTTTGTTTTTTTTTTGTTTTGTTTTGTTTGTTTTTTTTTTTTTGGGGGGGGGGGGGGGGGGGAGCGTGTTCCAGAGGGTGGGTCCCTGGTGCGAAAACGACCACTGCCTGTATTGGTGTTTGTTCTGACACTCGCAACACTAAGGACAATCGAGTCAGCTGAAGACGTGAACTGTCTGGATGGTGGATACAGAGTTAGTAAACTGACAAGGTATACAAGGCCACTACCAAGCAAAGGAGTTGTAGCACAGACATCGCATGTACGGCCTACAAAGAGTGCTTAACTAAAGGCGCAAATATCTGGCATATAATTACGTCACTTGCTACATCTTTTAAAACTTTATCATGTTTTGCTTTTCCTCCTCAATACAGAAGCCAGGGGGAAATGCACAGAAATGTAAGGTCACTGTATACAGCGTGAACATTTTTTGTTTTGTTTTTTGTTTTGGTTTGTCTTTTGCTCCCATCTGGGACCTAGACTCGTTGCCCCAGCATCTAAGCACGAATTTACAGCCGTATTTCCTCATAATCACTGTTGCTCCTCTCAGCACCATTCAGCGCGGATCGTTCACTGTCACTAACGGCTTGGAGATAGTTGGCATGCTGATGATCCTCAACGTGCTGATCACCCTCCTCGCCCAAGCCAAGCTTGTCGTCTTCATGGAAACGGCCTTGACCTTGATGCTGTGATGAGGCCTCTCGGATGGCGTGGTGCTCGTCCCGTTTGCCAGGCTTCCTGGATTTGTCGGGAACGCTGTAGACGCCCTCCCTATTGACATAGTTCTCTCCACTTTCAGGATAGGCAGCGCTGTCTTCTGGAAGATACGAATTACCGTCAGGCGAAGGACCACTTGCGACCCGACTAGAATCATTCAGATGCACCTCAGACGCTGTCAGGAGGCTCAGTATTGGCTGACCGGACCGAGGCGACTTTCTGTTTGCTGCTGCGATTGGTTGGTGTTGATGTGAGCCTGGTAGGCCGTTTCTCATTGGCTGAGCAGGCTGGAAAGTGACGGAGTGTCTGTCTTCGCGACTCGCAACAGGGGACATTGATTCGGGAAGAGCGGGGCCTTTCTTTCCGTTCCCTTGCGGCGTGCTGGACATGACACCGTTAGCATACGACCTGTCCTGTCTAGAACCGGAAGCTGATCTTCCTAAGTAGTCACCTGATCGGAAGTCCACGTCATCGTAGCCGTAGTGCCGCAGGAACGTGTCCCGGTCGAGGCTGGAGGTCGTGGAGATGACGTCAGCGGGCACACTGTAAAGACTGGGCTGGCGGGAGGAAGGGAGAGTATCCGTGCTGTAAGCGGTGTAGAAGGAGGAGATAAGCGAAGCGGGGAGGGAGGAGGTGTGAGTGTGGGTGGTGGAGGGGCGGCGGAACACGTCATGGGGGTGACCAGTAGCACCGACAGCTGTAGAAGCCATGGGCAGAGGCTTCCTTCGAATTCTGAAGAGAACAAATAGGCATAGGTGAACTAATTCAGGGGTCGAGAGTTTGAATCGGGTAGGAGCTAGTTGCGCTGATTTTGAAAAAAAAAAAAAAAAAAAAAACACGGAGTCCGATCGTTAACATCACCCTTCCGTGGTGGAAAAGGACGCCAAACTCACACGAAGCTAACCAAAGGACGACTCCAAAGCAGAAGGGGGAGGAAGCCGGAGAGACCCCCCCCCCCCCCCCCCCGACGATCGGCCCGAATGAACGGTGTCACGTACGAGAAGGAAAACGCCTTTGCCTCCAGTGGAACTCGAACCTGACCTCTCGCGTTGGTGACGAAGTCTCTTAACCACCAGACCACCCTATGTGTCATCTAATTCTAAAGAGACTGACAGGACTACCCACCTGACCCAGCAAACGACAGCGATGACAATCAGCGCCACCAGCCCGACACCCACACCAACGGACACGCCGACGATCAGCTGCTTGATATCCTCTTCATGCTGTCCTGAAAACGGTAGGAGTAGGTGTCAGTTCGCTTAGTTTGCAACAACAAGAACACACACACACACACGCACACACACACACACACACGAAATTCCAGCCATGCACATCACACTGCAAATTCGCGAAGTATTGTTTGAATAGCGCGAGTTCAACGTATACTTGTTTTCAAAAGCCAGTGCTTGTCACCACCACATGCTTGCCATGCAGTTATTGTTTGTAAGAAGTACGTTGTCCAGTCCTTCAGTCCCCAGTTCTTTCTTTGGAGCTGAGATAGGAGTATAATTTTGTCAGGTCGCTTACCCCCCCCCCCCCCCACACACACACACACAGAGGCCACACAACGAGCATAAAAACAACAAAAATAATTTGTTATCTTTGCTGAGCCAACTGGAACAGCGGTTTCGCCTGTACACTCGAAATACTCCGCCTTGATGATTAGTACAGCTCTTAATGCGATACAATGTTGTTTACACTTTGTTTTATCACAGAATGCCTAGAGAATACGTTCACCAGAGCGCTCTTACTTGTTCTGCTTTCGGTCGTGCATTCGTCACACAACGTAGTGTTGGTTTCCTGGCGTGCCGTGTCTGCAGCAGTTAAAAAAATGACAGAATTAAACGTAAACATTATGTTGATCGTAATTAGCGTAAACATAAGAAAACATAATGTCGACAGTTTTCCTTTCAAAGAGGATGAGGATTTGCGAGTCGCAGTGCCTCACAGCTCGATAGGGGCTGCTTAATCTTCCGCCCGATTTTATTTTATTTTATTTATTTATTTTATTTTATTAATTGTGGTCGGTTGGTTGTTACTGTTGTGTAGTTTTGTGTGTGTGTTTTTCTTGTTCATGGGGGATAACGTCGACCGTGTCACTTGACGTGAAGGTGTACGATGAAATGCTGATTTACAAGGATAAGGCATTGGCATGGCCCTACCGTTTTCACAGACGTAGTGAATGACAGAGAAAGAGGACAGGTCGTCGTAGGAAGCGCCCGGTTTGTCGCAGGAACCGCTCATGTAGGGGGCGTGGAACGTGCACTTCCGCTTCCCATCACACACCTCGCGCACTTCCGCCTGGTGCTCCGACGAGTACGCCTTCAGGCAGTCGGAAGTGACGTCATAGACACAACACGAAGACTTGTTGACGTAATCCGCGCAGTTTGTGAGAACGGTTTTGCATGCTCTGTTGACGTACGCCTGAGGGCTTTTGAAGCCGTAATACGTTGTACGAAGGGCGATGATGAGGCCGGGGTCACATGACAGGAAGTGGAAGCCGCAGTCACCCGTACTGTAGCAGGCACTGGATGCCTTGGTGATTTGGGTATTTTTTTCACCTGTTACACCTGGTAAATTCAAATACAAGTTGACATAACCTGTAGTAGATTGAAAGGTCTGCAATCTCAACACAAAGCCACAAACAGTTTTTTTTTTTAATAATTAAAACTGTCCGAAAAATGAACAGTCAACTGTGTCACAATTACAGTGTTTTCAGCGTCCCTGACACCCGTATAAAAGCCAAGGGCAGCCTGATTTCACAGTTCAGTTTCACACTGAGCGATATATTATATCAAGTAATTGGAAAGCGTGATGTCTTGCCTGTCAGGAATATTGCAGTGGCGAACAACAGGCCGTGTCCAGCGCTGACCTGCAACGACAAATTGCAATTACAATTCGTATTTGGTACATAGGACAGAGATTGGAGTTGCGTAAATACACTTCGACAATTGGAAACAAACAAGGTCAGGCTTGTTACATTTTTGCAGCTGCGTTTCTTCACAGGGGTGGGTGGGTGTTTGGGGGTTTAATGTCCTTTTCCACCACATACGTTTCTTCACAGGGGTGGGTGGGTGTTTGGGGGTTTAATGTCCTTTTCCACCACATACGTTTCTTCACAGGTTTATATTACAGCACAATATTTATCCATCATGATGACACAAGTGTAAACATCAAACGCTTTTCATTGGCAGTCCTCTTGTTCGTTTTTGGCTCGTTTTGCCAGGTAACTCAATATTTGAACAGTTTTCCTCTGGTTAAATTATGTTGCAACACAAAAAGGGCGTAAGCCTGTTAAATACTTGGCCCTTAGCCTCCTTTTTCAGATGACTGTAGAGGTTCAATTGCAGTAAATTACATACCAACATTGCAGGTTTGTCCCTCTTAATTTCACGATTTCTCCTTCACGAATTATCACAGGTGAATCTTCGCTGCATCTGATTTGGGAGTAAATGTGGCATAGTGAGGACCAGTTACCAGCCAACGTCAGTCACAAGATTAAAATTCTCTCCCAGCCTCCGCAGCAACTGTCTGTCTCGATGGCATGAACACCGGGTGTCCAGAGTGCACGGAGCAGGATGAAGCATGCCCGCTTGTAGTCATTGTACGGAGAGGCTGTTACTGCAGCTGGAATGGTCAGTGTCAGTCGTGGGTGGGTTAATGCCTTTTCCTACTCACTAGTCATTAAGTGGTAGAAGGATACAACCTATGAGCGATGGGTATTCAAATAAGGGCCAGTGTTCACTGGCCGATACCACAGTTTCGCTTACTACTCGAGCGGGGCAGGCGGGAGGGAAATCCGGCGATACTGCTATCTCTATTTAAAAAAAAACAAACAAACAACTAAACTTAATTCTTTTTTCTCCGCGTTAGCAGTTTACTGTATGCCGAATTCCGAAGAGGAGGGAAAGGGTGAAAACCAGTGTCCGCTACACCCCTTTACCATCTGACAGTAGAAATGGTGTGCTCCGTACGTGCCTGCTGCAATGGACGATGTACGTTGAGTTTGAAATCTCATTACAGGTTGGTTTGCGCGATGTCTGTGGCATTTCAGTTGCCGGTGTGTGCATGTGGGGGAACTTTGGAGGTATGTTGACGATATTTTAGTCTGTATTGTCTGTTAAAAAAAAAGGAGGGGCGAGGGGGGGGGGGACGGCAACGTTGTTTTTGAAACAGTACAGGAAGTAAATTGCATGCCTCTTCACCAAAAATTTACATGGTTCTTAACTCTTAAAAGTTCGAGCTCGCCCCCCCCCCCCCCCGCCCGTTATATGATAAGACTCACTGGTATAAACGAAACAGCCACTGCACACCAATAGGAGCCACTTTAAGCCACTATTGCGCAAGGCGTGGGCCTTCCCCGCTAGGCGCGAGACCGCTGCAGATTGCATAATAGTGGCTTCAAGCGGCTTCTAGTGATCTGAAGATTTCAAGTAAAAATGCGATTTTCGCATGGACTTTTAGGAGTTATACAGAGGGCTCCCAGCACGTCCGGCATCTTCTCACTGGCTATGTGCTGTACACCCTGCCTACCGGTGATTAGCACGAGTCACAAGGCAATGGGATGGTCCGGTTCCCGTATGATTCGCTAATGGGTGAAGTTTGCTTGGTCCGTGTGTGCAAAGCTTATCAAGGGAGGAGGATGAAAGATACCGCGCCAATCAGGACACAGACGATGGGGGATGCTTGGCTTACTGATGTTTACTGATGTTTGCCGCACTGTCGCTCGCCTCAAAGGTTTCAACGCCGAAGATGCTCGTGCTGATTGAGTCATTTTCATTTTCACCTACCCGTCTTTTTGTGTCCGGGTGTGTGTGTGTGTGTGTGTGTGTGTGTGTGTGTGTGTGTGTGTGTGTGTGTGTGTGTGTGTGTGTGTGTGTGTGTGTGTCTCTGTGTGTGTGTGTGTGTCTGTGTGTGTCTGTGTGTGTGTGTGTGTGTGTGTGTGTGTGTGTGTGTGTGTGTGTGTGTGTGTGTGTGTGTTGTCTGTCAGCCTGCCTGTCTGTGTCTGTCTTTCTCTGCTTGCCTGTCTGCCTGCTTCCCTGTCTGTGCATGTCTCTGTCTCTGCCTGCCTGCCTGTCTGTCTGCGTCTGTCTTTTCCTGTCAGTGTCAGTGTCTATGTGTCTGTGTGTGTCTCTGTCTGTCTGTCTGTCTGTCTGTCTGTCTCACACACACACACACACACACACACACACACACACACACACACACACACACACACACACACACACACACACACACACACACACACACACACACGCACGCACGCACACTGCCCACTAGAGCAAAATACATAGATATAATGACCATACTAACATTTAAACAGTCTTCCACCACGGTAGCGGTTATGTTGGTCACCAGTACGGGAGTTACACCTGTAAAATCTACATGTACAAGAACACAATTCACACCCCTGTGATGTTGTTGTTTTGTTTATGTGCATTCTCATTTTAAAATCTCAAACAGAAGATAATCTTTTGAGAAAGTCCATTGGTACCTTGAAGCCTAGTGGCATTATCAATTGTGTGTACAGTACTGTACGCGTCTCCATCCGCCAAACACATTCCGTAGTTCCGTACGGTCGTCAAAACACACTCGTGCCATTAGTTAAGACAGGATTTCTGATTACCACTGACTAGTATCTGAGGCACATGATGTACATACACGCTGAGTTGAGCCTCTCTTTATACTGTTGACAGTTTATCGAGTGCAGATTGTTGCATTAACTTTTTTTTTCTTTCTCTTTTTCTTTCAGTTGATTGTGGACTAATAAAGCGTTCGGTTAATGTAAGAGTTACGAGTTCAGTTGTTGTTGTTTCTGTTGTTCTTGACGTTTTTGGTGTGCTAAGCGATTTTACAAATCTACGGTTGATTCTCAATGCTCGGGTCGTGAGTTGGAATCCCGGCTGGGGCCAAATATTTGTGCTGGTCTTTTCCTCGTTGCCCCGTCCTTGATATCGCCCGTGCGTGGTTGAAAAGGACGTTAAACTCCCAAACACCCACCCCCACCCTATGGCTTACTTGAAGCATCACCTCAAGTTGTTCTTTGAAGTCGCAACTTCGGAGAACAAGTCAACCTACAGAGCACACATTGAGAGAGAGAGAGAGAGAGAGAGAGAGAGAAGGACGGACAGACTGACAGACAGACAGGCAGGCAGGCAGGCAGACAGACGGACAGACAGCGTGCCTCTTATGAAGCCAGTCCTGTAAGCTTGCTTTCATTTGCTGTTGAAGAACTATTTGCCAGTTGTATACACACCATCCCTAATGACTGAGTGTGTAGTCATCCACCGAGATCCTAGCTGCACATCCGCGCAACGTGAACTCCAGCGGGCTGACTCAACCAAACGGGAGACGAGTCATTTCCGATCGTCCAACGCAAACCACTTAGGGATTGGAAAACAATAGTTGTGTTCCGTAACTTGAGGCGAAATAAGAACAAAAGTAACGACAGTTTTGTCCTAACTTCCGGTTTTTTTTTTTTTTGTTGTTGTCTGTCTGTGTCTCTCTCTGTCTGTGTCTGTCTGTCTGTCTGTCTCTCTCTCTCTCTCTCTCTCTCTCTGTACGTTTATCAGTCGTAGCAAGGACAGATAGGAAGAGAGACCTGTGCGTCTATTATCTCATCCTTGAAACTGACATTCTGTACAAGGTGAGTTTGGAAAACGTTTCGTCGTATGGCAAGTCTGTGTGCAGTTTTTCATATAATGATAATTATAATTATGGTTGTATTTGAATGGACTACAATGATAGGACGATTCCCTGTGTGTCTGTGTCCGTCTGTGTGTTTCTGCCGCTCTCAATTTAGGCTAGAGAAACTTGCAATTATTTGCTCTGCATTTAAGGCTGTGAACATTCGTGGCTGTGGCATTCGTTTTGTTTTTGCACCAAAGAGTGTGTGTGTGTGTGTGTGTGTGTGTGTGTGTGTGTGTGTGTGTGTGTGTGTGTGTGTGTGTGTGTGTGTGTGTGTGTGTGGAGAGAGAGAGAGAGAGATAACGATAACGATACAACGGAAGAAGTTATAGGCATACAAAAACCATTTGCAAACTTGCTGTTGCTACACTACCGTAAAAAAAAGAAAATTCAAAAGAAGAATATGAAGAGAAGGAGAAAAAAATTACATAAGAACAGGCAATCGCACACAAACAGAGAGAGAGAGAGAGAGACGTTGGTCTCTTGCACACACACTCAGTCAACACAGATTTCAGTCCTTCGAACAGTCATATAATGTGGTAATTTGTTTATGTTCTTAGCTACAGTAACACACATGGATGCAGTCAAACCGTACAGATTCATCACTTCCTGGGTACAGCTGACTGAAATGCAGTTTTCGCCCCCCTTCTTACGTTTGTTGCTTATGTTGCAAAGCATTTACTATGAGTTTGCTTGTATAGTCGCAAGCCTCAAGGTTACCAAAGGCTAACGCTCTGTTATCTGTGCGTTGCAAGATCTATGTCAATCTTGGCTCACGGACATATGCGCATCTCTCTCTCTCTCTCCCTCTCTCTCGTGTCCCACGTAAATAGTTTTTGATCGCAGAAGACTTTTAGAAGGCGTCCTGTAACCATGGCAACGGAGAAAAATCTGGCTGCAGTTGCTGTCAAAAAGGGAGAGCTTCAACTGGTAAGTGTGCGTGCGTGCGTGCGTGTGTGTGTGTGTGTGTGTGTGTGTGTGTGTGTGTGTGTGTGTGTGTGTGTGTGTGACGTGGACAATATCGGGGATAGACTCTCAACGTTCCTTCACTCGCATATCAAGCACACCCTCAAATACCCTCACACAAGAAGACACGAAACGGGACGTTCACAATCTCTCATACCACATTTATTGACAGAAAGCCCCCTACTCCCCCGTTCCTAACCACAGTCACACCCAGTCACTCACGCAGCCACGCACCCCCTCCCACCTTTCCCCCTCTTTAACTACACTGAAAACGAAGATACACACACACGTTGACCCCTCACTTTCCCCACACTCCACTCCTACTACGGCAACCCACGTGCTAAACGTCATACAAAAAGGGGAAAAACGGGGTAAACTAGAGTTCACGAGTTGGATTGATTCTGAAACAACTCAGCACTCTAAACATATCCACCCCCCAACCTCCGTGACAGTGGTGATAGCTACCTCTCTCGCGACCATTTTTTTAAAAAAATTATGTTTTTGATATATACAAACACATACTACACAAAGACAAATAGGTCACGCATGTGTACTGAAAACCTGAACATACAAGAATAATATGGCATTGTAATGGAGCCATGTCACAGACATAGATAACAGGGTCGGTTTTGTTTGTTTGTTTGTTTTTTTGCTACAGATTGTGAAATCTGTTCCTGAGCCAGGGCCAGGAGGTATGACTAAACAATAGTTTGTATTCCTCTCACATTGTGTTTGTTTGTTGTTGTTGTTGTTGTTGTTTTTGTCAGTAGGGAGTGCACGTGCGTCTTTGGACATTTTGCTTAATCATGATAGAACGTGATAAACATGACAGTGTTTATTTGCAACCACTTCATTGTTAATGACCGTAACGGACAGGGGAAAAACGAATGGAATGTGAACCCTTCTTACACAATAACGTTTTGTGGAACATATAATTTACTTATACCGGTGTCGCGGGCCAGTTGCCATGAGACAGTCAGACAACCTCTGGGCCCGCATGTAAAAGTCGAGGTTAGGGATTTTAGCCCCGGGTTAAAGTCTAACCTCGAACTAAACTAGCTCTAGGGTTAAAGTTTCTGTTGTTGCTTTTCTTTATCAGGAAGCGGGTCCATTTTACCATGGTGCCTAAGCCGTTATAGTAGGATTTTTTCTTCCTTTATTCGCTTCCTTTTTTAAATCAATTTTGTTTTACGGTTTCATTTTTCCTAGTCTGGGTTAGGCCCGTAGCCGTAGCCTCGAGTTTTACATAAGGGCCCTGGTCCTAACCGTAAGTCCTAACCCTAAAATTTAACCCCATTTTATTGGTGATAAACTGACATTCTTACTTCAAAAACATATACAAAAACATACGGTCCATTGTCCAAACATTTTGTATCGTTTGTCAAGTATGATTATTTCTTCCATGCCTCCAGAGGTTCTTCTGAGCATGCGTCAAGTGGGTATCTGCGGATCTGACGTCAAATTCCTGTACGTCGGTGCGATTGGCCCGTACGTGGTGCGTTATCCCTTTTTGCTAGGACACGAATGTAGTGGAGTGGTCGCCAAGCTTGGGAAGGGGGTCACCCACCTCAAAGTAGGTCAGTATCTCCAAAGTCAAGGTCGCCATGAAATACTGTTGACATAGATCTAATTGCCATTGTTCTGTGCTGCCTGTTCCACGCTTGTCTGACCTTACGTCATGTGCCATGTTCGCTGATAGTTTACACTCCGCGTACAATATGGCTGGCCACAAAATACGCATTGTACTTTAACTGTCGCCTTTCTCTCTTTGCTCAGTCTTTGATATCACCCTTACGTGACGGAAAAGGACGTTAAACTCCCAAACACCCACACCCACCCACCCAGTTATACATGTCAGAGTAATTGTCTGTGGTGACTGGCTTTGGCACTACCAGGTGACCGGGTTGCTCTAGAGCCTGGCGTGGTGTGTGGGCGGTGCGAGGACTGCAAGAGTGGACGTTACAACCTGTGTCCCCACATCACCTTCCTGGCCACGCCCCCTGACGACGGAGCCCTCGCCCGCTACCACGTGCACAATGCTGACTTCTGCTTTAAGTCTGCTTCCTTCTTCTCCTTTCTTCTCACTCTTTTTCTTATCCTTTCTTCTTCTTATTTCTTCTCTCTTCTTCTGCTTTCTTCTCTCTTCTTCTTCTTTCTTCTCTCTTTCTTCTTCTTCTTCTTTCTTCTCTCTTCTCTTCTTCTCTCTTCTTCTCTCTTCTTCTTTCTTCTTCTTCTTTCTTCTCTCTTCTTCTTTCTTCTTCTTCTTCTTTCTTCTCTCTTCTTCTTCTTTCTTCTCTCTTCTTCTTCTTTCTTCTTTCTTTCTTCTTTCTTCTTCTTCTTTCTTCTCTCTTCTTCTTCTTTCTTCTTCTTCTTTCTTCTCTCTTTCTTCTTCTTCTTCTTTCTTCTCTCTTCTTCTTCTTCTTATTTCTTCTTCTTCTTTCTTCTTTCTTCTTCTTCTCTCTTCTTCTCCTTTCTTCTTCTTCTTTCTTCTCTCTTCTTTTTTATTACATGTATTCGGTTATTTTTTTTAATATTACTTTATCATTCATAATAATATTTATCGTTTTATTACTATTACTGTTCTTCCAATCCCGGGATCCCGGCTGGGGCCGAATATTTGTGCTGGCTTTTTCATCGTTGCCCCGTCTTTGATATCACCCTATGTGGTGGAAAAGGACGTTAAACCCCCAAACACCCACCCACCCTCTTCCGATCCCTTGTTGTGCTGTTTTGTTGTTGTTGTTTGTTTGTTTGTGTGTTTGTTTGTTTGTTTGTTTTCGTCTCGTTGGTATCACACTTCTGTGGTGGAAAAGGGCGTTCAAGCAACCAAACAAGCAAGCTGCCTACCAACTATTGTGCCCAGTCCTTGACATGCCAAAGATAATTGTACATGTGCAAGGTTTCCAGCCTCTTTGATTCATACAGCTGATGTAATTAGTACTTAGACACATTTCATACGAGTATCCCACGTTTCGACTTTTTTGTGTTTTGGCCCTGTGTGCGAAAATCAGGCAAGATTAACAGTTCTTTAACGGTTCTTATCGCAGCAAACAGGAGTATAATCAAAGTGCAACACTCCCACTAAGCCAAATTTAAATCCATGCAGACATTAATTAATTATGATTTGTTTTACCTGTCTCCACGCACACACCAGGTTATGTTCCAGACTGCCGGACAACGTGAGCTTTGAGGAAGGGGCGTGTATCGAACCGCTGTCCGTGGGACTTCACTCCTGCAGACGGGCGAACGTAACCTTAGGGAAAAAGGTCCTGGTTTGTGGTGCAGGTCTGTCGTTCACACTTACACATGCAGTCATCGAGATTGTTAGTTGTTGTTGTTGTTTGTTTGTTTGTTTGTTTGTTTTTGCTGCCTCAACTCTTCGCCAGCTCCAGTGGTGTTCCTCCCAGGTCATGGGTTGAATCCACGTGTGCTAGTTTGGAGTGAGTTTTGTTTTTGGTATTTGGTAGGGCAAAATGCATGCCACGGGGTAGGGCTCAAAAGCTGGGGCAAGTTTTTTTTATTATTATTATTATTTAAAAAAAATTATATGCATGATGATGGAGACTATGATGAGGATAACGGTATGATGATGATATGGAGGTCCGTGTGGTTTTGGGCTGCGGGACAGGGTCGCACTGATTCTGCGCTTCCTGTCATAAATATCCCGGCGTTAACCAGGCCCGGAAACTACCTCGGCCGTAAAATCATCCACATCATGAGATGTGTCACACCAAGGGAAGCACACCAAAAGTCGCACCTGTGAAGTGGGTGAGTCTCGGCTGTTAGGCAACCATTGGGCCCATTGCACATCCGCTCTGGGCAGAACCGACCTGGGTAGGAAAAATTCCGCTGGCGTCGTGTTTGCTGGTCGTAAGGAATATGCCGATAAGCCAAAGGATGTGGAGACTGTTGAATAATTAGTATTTCCTGTCGGAAAAAAGTATAGCATGGTAAAGCAATGCAAAGCAATACAAAGTAATACAAAGCAAAAGCAAAAACAAAGCAATAAAATGCAAAGAAGGAACTGCAGAACACAGCAAAGTGAAGCAATGCAACTGAAGCAAAGCGATGCAATGAAAAGCACAGTCGATTATACAGTGCGAAGCAAACATAGCAAACAAAAGCAAAGCAAATCAAGACAACGCACAGACAAGCACAGGTCAAAGATCACAAATGCTTCAATCTAGAAACCAAAATTACCATGCACAGACCATTCAAGGGCACGTACCTGACAGGAGCTTAACAAATTGAATGTCTCCTTTCCGCTCAGGCCTCACTGGAGTGATGCAAGTCTACGTTCTGTTCAGGCCAGATAGCCAGTTCACCCAAATCCACTCACGTCACCGTTGCCTCTCCTGTGCGCAAAAAGTCCCAGTTTCATTGGGAGCTTGCCTCCTCTTGCTACCCCCTGGCATGCACTTTGCCCTACGAAATAAACACACACACACACACACACACACACACACACACACACACACACACACACACACACACACACACACACACACACACACACACACACACACACGATATCACGCTTTTTCCTGACAACAAAGCTCCCTACAAACTAGCACACTCGCAAAACAGGGTACTTGACCCCACGCTCAATTTGTGTCCTTGCACCACAGCACCGAAACGCACAGGAAAGCAAAGAAGAGCGTCGGAGAATAACGCAAAGGAGATAACCAAACAAATCCAGCACTTGCTCTCTTTCTTGTTTCAGGTCCCGTGGGGCTGTGTGCTCTGGTGATGGCCAAGGCGTTAGGAGCTTCCAAGCTGATTATCACAGGTACTTTCTACATCATCCACATCACAAACTCTTGCTTTTTTTTTTTTTTTTTTTTTTTTAAGAAATAAAGGTTCCCATAGGGCACAAAAATACTCATTCCGAAGATGTCTGTTTGAAAGATTACGGAGCCTTCGAAACGCGACAAAGTTTGACCTGTTTTCTGATTGGCTAAAAATGCTCGCTCCGTTTGTGCCTTATGATAATAATAATAACATATTGTGCGACGTTTTATCCAGTTTCCTGAATTGGCTCAATGCGCCGCGAACTGAACCCAACTGAGCTCACGTGAATCAAACGCATTCTCTCACACACTGGACATGAACACATTACAGTTACGTGGTGTGGAGAGTCAGCTCAGCAATTTAAGTTTCGGGATTTAGACTTGCATTTATTTTCAAATTTTGTGGGCTGAACATTCCTAAAGCCGGGGTACCCGGGGTACCCGGAGAGAACCGCCGACGTTCGACCCGAATGAACGGTGCCACGTACGTGAAGAAAACATTCTTCGGCCCGAGTGGGACTCGAACCTGCCGTTCTCGCATTGGTGACAAATCTCTTAACCACTAGACTACCGACGGAACTTGCACAAGGCTGAAAACCTTGTGTCGTCCACACCGATAAGCTGGTGTTCCCTGCTATTCATAGTTGGTTTTCTTTCTGTCCAGATATCTCGAAGTCTCGCCTGGATCTGGCCAAGAAGATGGTGTTCCTGCCATTCATAATTATTTTTCTGTCTGTCCAGATCTCGTGGAGTCTCGCCTGGAGCTTGCCAAAAAGATGGGAGCCACTCACACCCTGAAGATCGAGTCGTCAGACCCCGAGGCTGTGGCGCAGCAGGTCCGAGAGCAGCTGGGAGCGATGCCAGAATGCGCTGTCGAGTGTAGTGGCGCCCAGTTCTCGGTGCACATGGCCATCCTGGTGAGGGCCGATTGGCTGGCTGGTTGGTTGGTTGGTTGGTTGGTTGGTGGATGGTCAGTTTGGCGTCCCATTGTCATCATGTATGGTCTGGTAGAACTCTCCTCGGCGCACATATCTATCCAGCTGCGGACTCCAAGTTACTATAGATTATTTTGAGTTCGGCTTTGATAGTCGAAGAAGGAACTTTCAGCATATTTCACTAAAACGTTCTGCAGAAGAAGAGACCAAACTATATTTCATTTTGAGTAGGACGTACGGGCGATTCCAGTGTTCTGTGAATGGTCCATGTGTGTGTGTGTGTGTGTGTGTGTGTGTGTGTGTGTGTGTGTGTGTGTGTGTGTGTGTGTGTGTGTGTGTGTGTGTGACAGGCGCTGAAACCTGGCAGCACCGTGGCTCTGGTTGGACTGGGTGCTGATCTGACCCAGGTGCCTCTTTGCGAGGTCGTTGTGCGTGAGATCGAGGTGCGGGGCTCACTCCGCTACATGCACACGTGAGTACTGGCCCCTTGCTGTCACAGTTCAGTCGAACATCTTCGACCATCTCGGACATCTTTCCGCTTGGAAAAGAAAACAAACGCCCCACTTCATCTCTCAGAGGTCTCCCCGCCGTGGTCGTCTTTGAGATAGTTTCGATGTTGGGGTGTTTCAAAAAGGCCCACTCACCCCTTTTTACACGAACCAAAATACATAAGGCATATAGACTGGTCCCCTCACCTTTAAAACGGCAGTCGAAACACACTTGTTCTCAGCCCAGCAGCAGTAATGAGGGATTGACAGAACTCTGTGTGTGTGTGTGTGTGTGTGTGTGTGTGTGTGTGTGTGTGTGTGTGTGTGTGTGTGTGTGTGTGTGTGTGTGTGTGTGTTCCACAATTGCCGTGTCTTTTATTGTTCTCTCTTGCATTATTTTTATGCCACTCTATTTATAGTTCATTTTATCTTATTTTGTTTAACTTTGCAAGCGCCCAGAGCTCGCTGAGTATAAGCGCTATGTAAATATCCATTATCATTATCATAATAGAATTGGTCTTCCAGATGGCCCGCCTGTATTGAGATGCTGCGGACCGGCAAAGTGGACATCAAGCCCATGATAACCCATTACTTCACTCTGGAGCAAGCTGCCGAGGCTTTCGAGTTCGCCAAGAGCGGCCGAGGGGTCAAGATCATGATCGACTGCCAACAGAAAGCTTAACTTTTTTCACGACCATGTACCCAGCGTCTGTGCAGAGCCCTTGCATGCAGTTGCCAACCACACACCTAGACCCCGGGCGCTGACGCTGTTACCAAGCACCCACAACCCAAGTTATCTCCGCTCTCACTGTGGCCGCTATGCTCAATTTTTCGAATCAAAAATATTTTCCCATAAAAGTGTTTATAATTACCTTTCAAACCATACCAAACAGGATTAGGAAACATTTGAGGAAGACCTGTATCAAAAAATCGAAAAACTGCCAAAATCCACACACACACACACACACACACACACACACACACACACACACACACACACACACACACACACTGCGACAACCGTAATGTATTGTGTTTCAGTCACTCGTGTAAGTCACTAAGTGCGTGTGTGTATAGCCATCTCCTTATCACTCAGTACAGAGATTATCACACGCGCGATACATTCACAGAGGGAGTGTGTGAAACCTCGCTCGTGTTGGTTTTTCAGACACAGTTTCTATCCTCTGTCTGTGTCTGTCTGTCTGTCTGCCTTCTTTTATTTTTTATTTACAGTAGTATTAGCTCATGTAGTGTAGCAACGGCAAGTTTTAAAATTGGTATGAATATGCCTGTAACTTCTAGCGTTGTAAAATAAAGGTTCGTGTTCTTGTTCTTGTTCTGTCTGTCTGTCTGTCTGTCTCTCTCTCTCTCTCTCTCTCTCTCTGCTAAGTCCTAAATGCTCTATCCTGAATAATAATTAAAAAAAAACACGTTTCATCATCATCATCATCATCATCATCATCATCTCTCTCTCTCTCTCTCTGGTTTAATGTGGTTCTAATATTTAGTTGAATAGTCTATTGTAGTGTTCGCAGGACAGTGAGTAAGTGAGGACTTGCAGTGCCTAACAACTCTGTCTAACGTTTGTGTCAAGGTTTGTGTTGACACTCGCCCTGCACGGTCTAGCCGTGACCTCGCTTGGAGTACAAGCTACAAGCGCCGACATGGTCCATGTCGTAAAATCTTTGCGATATCATGTACTACGTCACAGGCCGAAGGTTCCGCAACCTACCATGACGTGTCCTGTTCCAAGTGACGTGTATCTAAATCTCTTATGAGCTGTGACCATACTGACTATCGCATCATTACCAGTTTTGCCGAAGTTGCTTTCAGGAGCTCGCATTTTTAAAAAAAAATTCATTTACTTATTTATTTATTTATTTACGTATTTATTTTGCTGCTCCAACTCTTTGTGGGCTCCAGTGGTGATTCATCTCAGGTCATGGGTAGAATCCGCGGAGGGCTCGGAAGCTGGAGCATTTTTTTTTAAATCATGCATGATGAGGAGGATGAGGGTCATGGTATGATGATGCTATGGAGGTCCACGTGGGTTGAGATTGCCTGACGCTTCAACGATAAAATAGTTTTGTTGATAAAGTTATACACGCACAGAATACACAGAGTGAAATTTAAAAAAAAAACAACAACCATGTTTTAGCTGTGCGTATGCGAATACGACTGTGACGTATGCATAAATCAGCTGACAGCGATTTGGGCTCTGTCTGGCTCATCTCCATCCGTCAAATCAGGGACAGTTATCAGGCAATACAAAAGTATACGAGAGTGACCACTCCGTTTCCAGCTATAGTGTACTAGCTGGCGATAACAACGAAGCGTCCTTGACCCCTGCGCCCCCGATTAGGTTACATGTGTACTGCTGCAGTTATCGCCGACTTAACCTATTTCCACAAACCTGCACTGCTTGCTTTGGTGGGACTGAACCTACGAACCAGCTCACAGCACAGCGTTTGGGTAAGCATGCAACCGTTTCGGTTTTAATATTAATTAGGGCAATGAGCAAGGGAGATAAGCCTCATAGTTGTGTTCAGATTTGTTCGAGATCTTGCGACGTGCAGTTACTGTAGTGTTCAAATTCTGAGGACACGAGCGTATTTTTTTTTTAAATACTGTATTAAAATGCATGTGTGTGATAGGGTTATACGGTAAGATTTCTTGATTTTAAGTGATTTTACTGGTCAAGATTGTTTTACTTTTTTTTTTTTTTTTTTTTTGCATTTGTAGTCTCATTTATGAATATGGTTGTTGATTATGTAGGACAGAAAAGCAATTTCCCTTTCGGGATAATAAAGTATCCTGAATTCTGTAAAATGCCTGAGTAGTCTGTTTAGGGGTTTGTTTGTTGGGGCTTGTAATAAATAGTTATTTTCGGCGAGGACATTGTTTTGTTGCAGTTCGGTTGTTTTTGTCGTCGTCGTCGTTGTTGTTGTTGTTGTTGTTGTGGTTGTTGTTGTCGTCGTCGTTGTTGTTGCTTTGTTTTTCCGGTTTTTTTTTTAAACCGAATGTGTCAGTGCTATATTAAAACGGGGTAAAAGTCAATCTGGTCGGCTGTTGGAATGTCAGTTAAACGGGAATGTCAGTTAAAACGTCCATGTTTACTAAATGAACTTATGGTTTGGAACAGTTTCGCTCGTAAGAGCGCCTGCACACTCCTGCATACTCTATCTTGATGATTAGTACAGCTCTAAATTCGATACAGTGTTGTGTACACTTTGCCCGAGCGGTCAAACATCCCAAATTGTTACACTGCTGGAGTGCTTGGTGTGGTCGGCGCGCGCTAGACAGAGGACGAGACATGATTAACAATACTGACCTACTTCTGCGTGTCCCAATGTCAAAGATACCGAGGTGAAGAACAAGGAACTATGTGTTTTTATCATTATACACACAAAATAACTGACACTGCACTTTATTGCCAACAGAAGCGTACTTGATGACACGGCGACCACACTGAGCACTCCAGTACTGCAACAACAGTCGTAAAATATCAATATTCAACCGCTCTTGCAAAGCGTAAACAGTAATGTATCGAATTAAAGGCTGTACTGATCATCAAGATAGAGTATTTCGAGAGTACAGGCGCACTCACGAGCGAAACTGTTCCAACACATAAGTTCGCGTAGCAAAGGTGGAATATGAGCCCGTTTAACGAAAACTGGCTGAAGAAATTTGATAAACGATAAGCTGGTCCTCTTTTGTGAACTTCGTCCCGCAGGTGTCTGTGCTGTGCTCTGTGTGTGTATATATACATATTTGTGAATAGACCTTAGCGCCATGGACTTGACAAAAACTTAGGCCATTTTACAATTTGACAGTAGATGTGTCAAAGTGCAAACCGTCGGGTTGTGTCACACACAGAATGTGTCAGTTGATCGGAGATTTAGCATCTGCTTGTAGTTCATAGTAAAAACAGACGCACATTTTCTTTCTTTCTTCTGAAGAAACGGGCGGGGTAGGTTTCTCCTGGGTCGTCAATACATCTGGCGGTTCTCACAAACAATCCGTTTCTTTGAGCAGTAGAAAGTGTTGCGTTTCTGTCTTTCACAGATTGATGGTATTCGTCCACAACTACAGGCATTAATTCAGGATGTCGGACACAAATTTGTCTGCGGTGCTCTTCAAGAAAGGGGACATGAGACTTGTAAGTATGTTTGTTTTTAATCTTTAAGACCCATCGTCCCACATCGGGAAATATCATCAGCCTTTCTTGCTTGCCTGCTTTCTCTTTCTCTGAGAATTAATGGAAAAAACAACACAACAACAACAAACAAACAAACAAATAAAGAGAAAAAACAGTTAGCAGAAGAAAGTATTCGCCATCCCATTGCTGTTGACTGACTATTTCACAAATCCCCATTCTGGGCATGCAAAGGGGTGGGGTGGGTACATGTTCGGGAGTTTAAGGTGCATGCAAAGGGAGTCAAATAAGTGCGAATGCACAGTACAGTGGATTTCTTTCTCTGCAGGTTGAGAGGCCCGTTCCAGAACCTGGGCCAAATGGTGAGTTACTCATACAAATAATAATAATAATAATAATAATAATTTCTTTGTGCGTCCAACCTCCTGCTGGAGCTCCGGGCACCTTACAATACAACAGAACATTACATACACATTACATACACATTACACACACATTAAATACACACAGTCATACAATACATTCTTACAAACAACATGATGATGATGACGACGATGACGATGACGATGACGATGATGATGATGATGATGATGATGGTGGTGCAAAACTGATTCAGTCTATGTAACGCAGCCGGAAGAGATGCGTCTGTAACGCAGTTTTGAACGCGTCAAACGACTTCTGCAATTGCAGTAAATGAAATGTCTGGGTATGCGCCGTGTTGCAGAGGTGCAGCTGAGCATGCGCAAGATCGGAATCTGCGGATCTGACGTCAAGTACTTGTACCATGGCGCGATTGGTCCGTTCGTCGTGAGGGACCCCATTTTGCTTGGTCACGAGTGCAGTGGGGTCGTCTCCAAGCTGGGGGAAGGGGTCACCAACCTGAAAGTGGGTGAGTTCCCATCATGCATCACACCAGACACATCTGGCGTATCACCATGAGATCAGAAAATGGATTTCGAGAAAGCATGATACAACGATTTACCTCATAGCGTTCATGCAGATGAACCAAATCACATGTACAGTTTTAGATGTCAGGGTTGAATCAGCTGATATTCTGATCTACTGATTTAACTCATGGAAGCCTTTCGACAAGCATGATACAACGATTTACCTCATAGCCTGCATTTTTTTAAAAATCGGGAGCCGTCCTTTCTGTTCTGATAGTTACTTAGTTAAGATCAACATTAATTTTTCCTAGTGTACTAAACTGTGTGCGCTACTACATAGATTCCTATTCTTGCAAATATGGACGATTGTTGACCTCCTGTGACTTCCTGTCACGTGATCGCTTTGCCATTTCCTTGTGAACGATATGAAACATTGTACAAATCATTAGCTTCCGGTTTTTGCAAATAATTATGGACGACTGTTGACTTGCGGTCAGGTGACCGCGTTGCCATAGAACCGGGCGTCCCGTGCCGTCGTTGTGAGCTGTGTAAGGGAGGACGTTACAATCTCTGTCCTGACGTCTTCTTCCTGGCCACGCCCCCTGATAGCGGCGCCCTCGCCCGCTACCACGTGCACGCTGCAGACTTCTGCTACAAGTAACAATTTCTGTTTTTCGGTCTTTTTTCTTTTTGTTTGTTTGTTTGTTTGTTTGGGTCTTTTTGTTTTGTTTTGGTTAGCTTTGTTGTTGTTGTTGTTAGTTTGTTTGTTTGTTGTTGTTGTTTTGTTTTGTGTGTTTGTTTTTGTATTATTTTTCCTTTTTTGTGGGGGGGGGGGGGTAGGGAGGAGCAATTGTGTACTTCCAAACTGTGTCCACCAGGCACTTTTATTAAACTCTCTATGCCATCCATATCCAGTGGATAGCAAGATTCAAAAAGCTAGATGGGGGGGGGGGGGGGGGGCGGGGTGCGGACCAAACACCTAATTCATAACACCTTCCCTTTAGCTACAGTGGACCATAGACAGTGTTGTAAGAACCCCCACCCCACCCCCGCCCACCCACATCAACGATTAGAATCGTCCACGGTACCGTGTTTGTCAGGACAAAGGTTTCCAGCTGAAACATCGGCCGTGTTATCCTTCTGCGTTCTTCTATCAAAAGTGGGTTCCGGACTATCTTTCGCTGGCCTCTCTTTTGATCGCCGTCACTAGTTGTGTGTGTGTGTGTGTGTGTGTGTGTGTGTGTGTGTGTGTGTGTGTGTGTGTGTGTGTGACCATGTTTGCCTTGTTGTGACCAGACTGCCGGACAACGTGAGTTTTGAGGAGGGAGCTCTGATCGAACCGCTGTCCGTGGGACTTCATGAGTAGTATAAGTTGCGACCCCTCAACCCTTAGGGAGTAGGGAGCAGTTTGACCTTAACCTGAGGTCACGTCCTTAGCCTCAGGTCACGGCCCTAAACTGAGGTCACGTCCTTAGCCTCAGGTCACGGCCCTAACCTGAGGTCACGTCCTTAGCCTCAGGTCATAGCCCTAACCTGAGGTCACGTCCTCAGGTCACAGCCTTATAACTTCAGGTCATGCCCTTAACCTTATGACGTAAACTTTAGGAAACGACCCTATAAAATCAAGGCTTCACCTTATAACCTGAACCTGAAGTGACAGCTGTCAGCGCCTTCCTATTTAGGTAGGGAGACCGGGAGCCATTTGACCTTAACCTGAGGTCACGTCCTTAGCCTCAGGTCAAGGCCCTGAGGTCACGTCCTTAACCTGAGGTCACGTCCTTAGCCTCAGGTCATAGCCCTAACCTGAGGTCACGTCCTCAGGTCACAGCCTTATAACTTCAGGTCATGCCCTTAACCTTATGACGTAAACTTTAGGAAACGACCCTATAAAATCAGGGCTTCACCTTATAACCTGAACCTGAAGTGACAGCTGTCAGCGCCTCCCCATTTAGGTAGGGAGACCGGGGGCCATTTGACCTTAACCTGAGATCACGGCCATAGCCTCCAGTGATGTAATACAGGGAGATCATGAAGTGACAGCTGTCAGCGCCTCCCATTTAGGATAGGGGTCCCACATGATGATGATATTTAACTGTTGGTTTTCATTTGTTTCTCTCAGTTACCCAGCAGACATGGATCCGCGATTTCAGCATCCGTTTACCTGTCTTATTGCAGGGCCTTCACAAAGCGGCAAAAGCTATTTTGTCAATCAGTGTTTAGATCGGTTGAAGGATATTATGGTCCCCGCGCCGGAGGAAATTATTTGGTGTTACGGTGTTTGGCAACCGTTATATGACAAGCTACAGCTGCGTGGCGTGCAATTTCAGGAGGGATTACCTGATATGTCGAAATTTACAGGTCACAAACGCTGTCTTCTTATTATTGATGATCTCATGCATGAAACCGATTCTCGCGTGACACAGCTGTTTACGAAAGGAAGTCATCACCTGAACATCTCCGTTATGTACATCGTGCAAAATTTATTTGGAAAAAACAAAGAACAGCGAACGATAAGCTTAAACAGTCATTATTTAGTCGTGTTTAAAAACCCGCGTGACGCGTCCCAAATAACAGCACTGGCAAAACAAATGTACCCTGGAAAAACTCAATATATGTTAGAAGCATATAAAGACGCTGTTTCAAAAAGTCACGGTTATTTGCTGATTGATCTCAGACAAGAAACACCAGAACATTTGCGCCTACGAACTGATATTTTTTCGCCTCAAGGTGTGACCGCTTATCTTCAAAAATGACCGCGCGGCTAAAACGCAACGCGGCGTTATTGAAATTTTTATCGAAAGCTAAACCGCAAGTCGTGAAAGCTATTATCCGATCCGGGGACCGTGAACTGATTCAAACGTTGTGCGAGTGTTCATTCAATATTTTAAAAGGGCGTGTGCGTTTGACCCCGCGTCAGAAACAAAAACTTCGTGCGCATAAACAGACGCTTAGAACCTTGGCAACCAAGAAAACTTCTTTAAAGCGCCGAAAAGCACTTTTGCAGAAAGGTGGATTTCTCGGCGCTGTGTTAGGTCCAGTATTAGGTGTGCTAGGACAAGTTTTGCTCGGGCAATAACAAGAAAAATGGAGTACACGAAGAAAATGGTATTGGTCGACCCGGAATGGCTTAAACGACAAGAACAAAAACCACCACCACCACCACCCGTAACGGATATTTTAAATGGGAATATTGTCGGTTTGGACCAGGAGATAACGCAAGTTTTACAAGATGCAGCATTAGAACCGTTGGAAAAAGCGAGACGCTATGAACAGGCTTTGCACCGCTACAGACATTTTAGTAAAGAGTACCGTCAGAAACCGATCGGTAGAGTGGAAATCGCTTCAACCACCGCTGAAAGTGCTTCGGCAACACAGCCAGCACCGCCTTCGTCTAGCGCTGGCAGCTTAGAAGAAAAATTAGAAAACCGTGTCCTCGCCAGTGTTCCTAAAACGATGCATAAGAAAGCGCGGTTACTTTTAGAGCATCTTAAAGAGGATCCTGAATTGACCTGGGATGAAAGAGGTCAGTTGGTATACGAAGGCGTAACCATCGACGGGTCAAATATGTCTGATTTAGTCAATGATGTACTACGCGCTCGGAAAAAAGTGGAAACTCCGCAGGGGTGGAATGTATTTGCTCGTGCTTTGAAACGCGCCAACGTACCGCGTGAAATTGTAGGCAACCTGAAGCGCTGGGACTACTTACAACGGAACAGGCATGCGTCGTCTTTAAGGGATGCTGCAACACCCTCTACGCCTTCAGTTACAGCAGACCGATCGCGCCCTCGCGTTCGTCGTCGTCGTCGTCGACAGGAATCTCCTCTTATTCGCTCATCATCATCATCACCATCACCCCGACACTTTAAATCGCCGCGTATACATTGGGAGGCGTTATTTGACTAAAAAAAAAAATGTCTAAAGCGTTACGACAGAGGTACTATAATCCTAAACTCCCTGGCAGTTTTGGTGGTATGCAAAGTTTAAAAAGAGCTGTACCTAAAGCGAAACTCGGAGACATACAACAGTGGTTGTCTCATCAAGATACGTATACATTACACAAACCTGTTAGACACCGATTTTCACGTCGCCGTATTATCGTAGGAGGAATCGATCACCAGTGGCAAGCCGACTTAATTGATGTGCAAAAATTGAAGAAGTATAATGACGGTTATACCTTCTTGCTAACCTGCATCGACGTGTTGAGCAAGTACGCGTGGGTCGTGCCTTTAAAGAACAAGACGGGTGCGTCGCTAACGAAAGCGTTTGAACACATCTTTGAGCCGGCTGGACGGAAACCTTTTAAAACTGCAAACAGACAAAGGAACAGAATTTATCAACCGTGTTTTTCAACAATTTTTGTCCAAGCACAAGGTGTATTTCTTTACCACAGAAAACGAAGACATAAAAGCCGCGGTTGTGGAAAGATTTAATCGCACGTTGAAAGAAAGACTCTGGCGATATTTTACCCACACAAATACTTTGCGCTACGTGGATGTTCTACCTCAGGTTGTCGACAGTTACAATCATTCGTATCACCGGAGTATTCGACGTGCACCCGTTGAAGTAACAGCTGAAACGAGCGAACAGGTGTGGCAGGCGTTATACGGACGAAAAGGAAAACAGTCGGTGACACAGCTAAACATTGGTGACCGCGTTCGCATTTCTAAAGCGCGTCGGTCGTTTAAGAAAGGGTATTTACCAGGCTGGACGCAAGAGCTGTTTACTTTAAGTCGCGTATTAAGTACACGACCTGTTACTTATAAAATCAAAGACGATCACGGCGAGGAATTGAAAGGGAGTTTTTATAAAGAAGAGTTACAAAAAGTTGGTGAAAAACAAGTCTATAGGATTGAACAAATTTTGAAATCGCGGCGAGGCCCTGGTGGAAGAAAAGAATATTTAATTCGCTGGCTCGGCTACCCGTCGTCATTTGACTCGTGGATCCCGGCCAAACACGTTCAATGACTGACATACAAGAGAAGCAGGAAAAGAAGAAGACACCGGAGCAAGAAGGTCGATACTCTGGCGTGTATGGGGGCGGAGAGTACCGCGTAGTGAAGTTGTTTTTATATGTCAGATGCTCATCATCTGCATGGTCATTATTGTTTCGTTAATAAATTTAACGCGAGGACATCCGTCGGAAAGTTTGTGGATTTCCTTGCTTAGCGCTTCTCTAGGATACGCCCTGCCCAATCCGACTATAGAGCGTAAAAATGTTTTACGTGACGCTCCCTAGTAACAGCAGTTTTAAACCACTATCCTGACAATAACGCGGCTCATTTTTTATACAAAGCTCCCTCAGTCAGTTGATCTGAACGGAGAATGGGAAGTGGGTCTTGCGGAAATTAACGTTCCCGGTAGTTTTTTATAACGTTAAAGGCGATACGTTTCAATTTAAAGTCATACAAGACGATGAACGCGCTGTGTTAAAGGTGGGGACGCTGCCTGATGGCCTGTACGCGAGTCCCGAACAGCTTGTCACAGCGTTAAACTTCCAAGTTGCTGCCATTACAGCTCAAAGCAATGTCCGATTTCATTTTAAAGACTCGACAAAGCGCGTGTACGTCGTTTTGTATAAGCACTGCCGGTTAGAGCTCGGGTCTGATTTACAAAAGTTGTTAGGGTTTAAAAGCAATACTTTGGTTGGTTCTGGAACCTATTTAGCTAACGGAATGCTTGATCTGTACACGCAATACCATTCTCTGTATGTTTATTGTGACATTGTGCAACAGCGAGTGGTCGGTGACGTCAACGTACCGCTCCTACGCACCGTCCCCTGTACAGATTTTTCTAAAAGCATCTTGTATGAGCGTTTTGATAAACCTCATTACGTACCTCTGTGTCGGAAACAATTCAACACGATAGAAATCCTTATAACCTCATACACGGGAGAACCCATTTCATTCGAACAAGGAAAGAGCATCGTCACACTTCATTTCCGCCCGAGGCGTTTAGACGGAATTTAACAATGAAGTGCCCGTATACCTGTGACGCAAAAGCGTACCACGATTACTTTGCCCTACAGGCAGGCAATGGCGGTTTACCGGTATTTCGCGGTGGAGGCGCGATGATGCGCGGTCAGGGTCTAGGAAATATATTAGGCGGTGTGCTAAGATCCGCTGTTCCCTTACTAAAAAGCGCCGGGAAAAGTTTGTTAAAAACAGGCGCTAGGACCGGGATGCAAATCGCTAACGATGTCTTGTCGGGTCAAGACTTTAAATCAGCAGCTAAGCGGAGAACGCAACAGGCCGGTCGACGTATACTGAATCAAGCTGTAGGAGCCGCCGCCACCGCCGCCGCCGCCGCACCACCCGGCGAGCCCAACACAAAACGTATAAAGCAAGAGTTTAGTCGTAAAAGGCGTCAAACGAGAAAAAGAGCTGCTCGAAGACACGTCACTGATATTTTTGACTAATTCACCATGTCGTTGCTGCACCCACAGAGCTGTGAATCTGTCGATTCCGGACTTGATCTGTTTTCCATGCCCCCGACCCAAACCTCGGTCGAACACGGTAGTCATGTGGAATTTCATCCTTTGGCCACACTGGCACCCGGAGCCCCCATCGAATTTTACGTATCAGGCGCTACGGATGAGTACATGGATTTGTCTAACACTTACTTACACGTGAAATGTAAAGTCACTCGCGCCAACGGTAACAATTTAGCAGCCGACGCGGATGTCGCTCCGGTAAATAACATTTTGCACTCTTTGTTTTCACAAGTGGACGTTACATTTAATTCAACTCTCGTCACAAACTCGGAAAATACCTTACCCGTATAAAGCCTATATTGAAAAAATGTTAAGTTTTGGAATTGAAGCGAAAGAGTCGCATCTGACTGCGGAGGGTTTTTACAAAGACACCCGCTAACCATTTTGACGACACGCAAGGCGCTGATAATACCGGTTTAGTGTCGAGGCGAGCCTTAACGGCTGAAAGTCGAGAAATGGATTTAATGGGAAGACTTCACGTGGATATTTTTAAACAAGAGCGCTATCTTGTAAATGGTGTAGACGTCAAAATTAGACTCATTCCCGCCAAAAACAGTTTTGTCTTGATGGCCCACGACCCTGCCGCTGGGTTTTAGAGTAATTATTACACAAGCTAGTCTGTTTGTTCGGAAAGTAAAACTGAACCCAGCCGTGACCGTAGGTCACGCGAAGGCGTTAGAAAAGCGCACAGCTAAATATCCTTTAAAACGAGCAGTCATTAAAACGCATGGATTGGCTCAAGGCAGTCTGTCTGTGGTTTTAGATAATCTCTTTTTATCACAACTCCCCAACAGAGTCGTGGTCGGGCTAGTGCAAAGCGCCGCCTCTAATGGTGCGTACAACAGTAATCCTTTTAATTTTCAACCTCATGGACTGACATTTTTGTCACTGTATTTGGACGGTAAGCAGATTCCGGCCAAACCTTTGACGCCTGATTTTGAACACGGTCAGTACGTGCGCAGTTATTTCAATTTGGCCGCAGGCACAGGACTCGTCAACAGCCAGCACGGACACGGTATTAAATACCAAGAGTTTCCACATGGCTACTGTCTGTTTGTGTTTGATTTGAGTCCCAGTCTTTTGGATGGCAATCAAGTGGAGTTGATAAAAACCGGTAGTCTGCGTTTAGAAATCAAATTTGCTAACCCGATCCCCAACGCTTTGCAAGCTATCATTTACGGAGAACTGGATTCGTTACTGGAAATTGACCGCAGTCGCCAAATTATTACTGACTTTTCATCATGAACAACCGACAACTGACACGCGTGCTGGCCCACCATCGAACTGCCAGACACGTTTTTCGCGGTGTTTTTCCCCGCGACAGACTTCCCCGGCGTCTATTACCAAAACATCACCATCATGCTTTTGTAGTAAATACAGCCCCTGCTGGTCATGTAGGAGAGCATTGGGTCGCGATTTGGTTCGATGCTCGTACTTGTACAGCAGAATATTTTGATAGCTATGGTCTGCCCCCTCGCCATCGTGACATTAAAGAGTTTCTTGTAAGAAATTGTCGCTACTACAGATATAATGATCGGGTCCTGCAAGATGCGTTAAGCTCTACTTGTGGGCTTTACGTCCTGTATTATCTGATACGCAAAAGTCACGGCGATACCATGTCGAAGGCCCTGTCTATTTTTTAGGGCTTACTCACCAACAGCCAATGATCGTAAAGTGACTCAGCTTTTTAGACGCGCGTTCGCCTAGGAAAAAGGTTACCTATAAAAACTCGAGGTACCTGCGTGCACTGGTGTTATTCACTTTAACCGGCTTACACCACGCGGCCTGGAGAAGAAGAAGAAGAAGAAAATGACATCATCGCAGAGTGGCGTTTTGACTTCAAACGGCACGTTGTTTCCTCTGGGGCGAAATATCTACGCCAGCGTGAAAACTTGGCGAGGTACTGTCAAGATTTACATTCGCCATTATTCTGCTCGATCTGATGTCAAAGGAGGCAAAGTAGTTCCTACGCGACGTGGCGTCAGTTTGGATCTGGCTGAATTTCAGCGCTTGGGAAAAGTCAAATCAAGACTTGTCGCTGAGTATAACAAACAGACCAGTGAACTGAAACAACAACAACAACAGCAGCCATCGCCGCCGCCGCTACCGCCAGCTACCGCGACCCCAGAAAAACCTAAGTACCCGATTCAACGAATGGTGGACGATCAGTATATTGACAATTTGATTCAACACTGTTTTGAGCAGAATTCGAGTGACACACACCTGAATGCTACAGATTTGCCAGACGTTCAACCGCCTCAATCTCAACTCTACTGGGGCAACGATTTCGCAAGTTCATTGTGAACAAACACTTTTTTTTTTCTGACATTGGTCCTTAGAACTTGTTGTATGCATTGATCTTTTTTTGTTTTTGTGCCGTTCCTCGACTGAATAAAATTTGTTTGTGTGTGTATGCTATATTGTTGTTCTTGTTCTGTGTGTGTGTGTTGAGTTTGCGTAAACAAAATTATATTACAACACATACAGACCTTTAGTTGCCTTTCCAACATTATGGAGCCGCAAAATGCCTTTCATCATCATCAAGAAAGTTACCGGGAAAAGACACAAGCTTTTAGACGAGCTGCTATCAAGCAAACAAACAAAAAAAAAAAAAAAAAAAAAGGCAGCAGGGACATGGGGACAACCACCACCACCGCCACCATTACCGTATCTTTTTGTCAAAACTGTCCACATTTACAATTACTCGTACAGCGATACACCTCTCCCGTATCTTCGACAAATAATCACACCCACATATCTTTGACAGGTGCCCATCTTATGTATCGTTTAGGTGTCATAAGAGCGGCAGATGCGCGTGTGACCGTGGCTGTTGTCGCGCGAAATGACCCCCGTCTTATGCAAAACAATAGAGTTCCAAACGGCAAATGACCGCTAGTCCTACAGTAATAATCTTTGCCAGCTATCGTGGTTACGGTACACACCCCTCATGATTGCGTGGTACAATTAAACGGCAGCTGTTGTCCACTATTTTTAGTAAGCGCAAGGAAAGGTATTTAAGTGTAGTGATGATAGTGTACTTTTACCCATTTGGCCCTCTCGCTTCTCTTCAGCAGCAGCACGACCGTATCTTTGTCAAACTGTCCACATTTACAATTACTCGTACAGCGATACACCTCCCCCGTATCTTCGACAAATAATCACACCCACATATCTTTGACAGGTTGCCCATCTTATGTATCGTTTAGGTGTCATAAGAGCGGCAGATGCGCGTGTGACCGTGGCTGTTGTCGCGCGAAATGACCCCCGTCTTATGCAACACAATAGAGGCCCAAACTGCAAATGACCGCTAGTCCTACAGTAATAATCTTTGCCAGCTATTGTGGTTACGGTACACACCCCACATGATTGCGTGGTACAATTAAACGGCAGCTGTTGTCCACTATTTTTAGTAAGCGCAAGGAAAGGTATTTAAGTGTAGTGCCGATAGTGTACTTTTAACCATTTGACCCTCTCGCTTTAATCTTGGAGTTTCTTCAGCTGCGCTCTTTTTTTTTTTTGGTAAGCATGGAAGCTGTATGGTTTCACTACGTACTCCTGTGCGCCATCTGCGAGAATCTACGTCGCAAAGTATTTAAGAATCCTGGTCGCAATTCTGGTCGCGTCGATTCTCTACAACAAATGTGTTGTAATAGTCTCGTGTTTGGCGCTGCTCGAGATGTACCTGTGTTTTTCCGCCCCAGCAACTATAGCCAGTGACATTGATGCCCAACGACAATACTTCGCAATGTGTGAAAAAGCAGAAGAGATCGAACAATTTTTTGGTGGACAATCTGTTTGAACCACATGTGTCGGAACCGGTAAAAAAACGGCTATGGACATACTTCTAAAGCATGGACAATTTGAAATAGAAGATATTCCGGATCACGTACCTGTTGATCTGACTATTTTGATGGCAGACAAAAAACATTTGAATTTTTTGTTGTATTATCAGGAAAGAGTATACAGGAGTTTGAGGCGTGGACTTCTTCAGGGCTATACGGAATGGGGGATTTGTGTTGATTTTGGGTTACGGTACTGCACCTAAATCTACATGCCGCTTTGGATAATAAAATGGTCTTCGTGTGACCGTGACTGTTGTCGCGCGAAATGACCCTCGTGTTATGCAAAATAATAGAGGCTGAAACTGCAAATGACCGCTAGTCTGTACAGTAATAACCTTTATCTTTGACAGCTATGATTGGTTACGGTGCACACTCCTCATGATTGCGTGGTACAATTAACGACAGCTGTTGTCCACTATTTTTAGTAAGCGCAAGGAAAGGTATATAAGCGCAGTGCCGATAGTGTACTTTAACCATTTGGCCCTCTCGCTTCTCTTCAGCAGCAGCACGCATTTCAGTCTCTCTCGACCACCCTTTGACGATGGCTTCATCTTCTGCTTCGCTTCAGTCGTCTGTTTCCCACGTGGAATACGAGGGAAGGAAATTATTTCATATCGGTGACCAATTTATGGTTTCCGTGCAGACATTCAAAGGAAGGACGTATATAAATGTCCGTAAATTCAACTACAACGTTAAAAAGGACACTATTTACCCCACCAAGGAGGGATTTTCGCTGAGTTCTATGGATCAGCTGGAGGCGTTTTTGACGCTGTCGTCGCAAAACATTGAGCGACTGAGCAGATTAAAAAATACTCTTAAAGAAGAGTTTGACAAGGTCGCTGGGAGTGACGACGTCGGCGATGGGGAGGTGGAGGAGGACGACAAAAAGGAAAAACTAATCGCTTCAAAAAAGAGGCGATTTTTCTCGGACTGATATGTTTGTTTGTTTGTTTGTTTTTTTGTTTTTTTGGTTACTGTCTGTATTTTTCCTTGTATTGTAGTTGAGTCTTTAGTTGTCTGCTTGTTAGTATTCAGCCCATTTTAGATGTAAAGTATTTAACCACTACATGTACCTTTGTTTTTTTTTTTTTTTTTGTTTTTTTTTTTTTTGGTTACTGTCCATATTTCTTTTTTGTATTGTACCTACATGTGTAGTAGTCTGCTTTTAGTAGTCAGCGCAATTTCTATATCTGGTTTCTTTTTTTGTCAAAAAAAAAGTTCAGAAAAAAAAATTCAAAAAAAAAAGAAAAAAAAGAAAAAAAAAAAAAAAAAAAAAAAAAAGAAAAAAAAGAAAAAAAAAAAAAAGGGATCGAATTAGCTTCACCTCCACGTGGTGATCCCTGGACAAGGCTTATTGTCAAGTATGACGACGATTTATAGCTCGTTGTTATACTTCTCTCAGCCTTGACGAAGAAAGCTAAAATTAAAGGAAAAAAAATAAATAAGAACCCACACACACACATTTTCCCTTCCCTTTTTCCTAACTCTTCACTTCTCAATACGTTTCTTTAAGAGAGAAAAGAAAATACATATAAAAATAATCGCAACACAGACAAGCTTTCATTTACCTTTCAAGTATTCGACCCAGCAACATTATGGACACGCATCATAAAGGCATCATACAAAAATCGTGGCGTTTACTGGTGGCGCATATACGCGACCCGGCTACATTGGTAGATGATTTGGTGCAACGACGGGTTTTAACACGCCCAATGGCGAGTCGTATCCTGCAAAGTACGACTGTTAAAGAAGACCAAACCAGAACCTTGTTAGATATACTGATGAGACGAGGGTTAAACGCCTTTCATCATTTTCAAGAAAGTTTACTTGCTGCGGGAGAAACGCAGGCTTTAGACGGGATGTTATCAGTCATGGCTGCTGAAACTAGGAGCACAGACAGAACACCACCGCCACCGCCAGCACTACCACCACCTGCGTACGACGAACTGTTTCCAAAATGTGTAAATTTTGGAACAAGCTGTGACGCGTATCTTTTAACGCCTACTCATAAACCGTACTGCACCCGGTGTTTTGAACGCATAGCCCAGAGACAAAGTCGCGATACGTATGAACACGGACGCTTAGAAACAAGTGTATTTCGCCATTTGTTTAAGAAAAAGAAAAAATAAGATCTGTGTTGTGTCATGTTTATGTGCAGGTGGGTCGCAAGTCAGAAATTGTTTATTTTAATGACCTGTTTAAAGTACCCTGAGCCAATCTATTTCATTACGGGAACCGCGTGTACTTTTTCGTTTAAATAAAACGTCATATAATACAATGGTCGTCTCCTTATTGTATTTGCGTGTAAATGCGCGTTGTATCGGTGTTTGGCCATCGTGCCTTTGCCGTGTTGTGTATGTGGCGGAGCATATTCATACAATTCGTTAGCTTGGTCAATTACATTCATACTATCAGTCGCCTTATATATCACAGCTATGACATGTCCTACAGTAATATTCTTTTATCTTTGACAGCTATCATGGTTACGACATGCACCCCTCCGACCCGCATGGTACAAGAGCTATCATACGCAGTAATATTACACATACCGGGCTGATTGGTACTTACGCATACGATAGGGAGTCACTATGCACGCTATCTGGTAGATCATTGGGCGGTGTCTATTAGCCACGCCCACACCACGACTGTTGGCGTTAGCAGTTACAGATAACAGCTGTAGTTTTACCGACTGACCACAACCACGCATCATATATATCCGAGGCGCCTTGCTTTTCGAGTAGTCGGGTTGATCGCTTGACTGGCTTCTGTACCTTACACTACCCTGGTACTACACTTGTGTGAACACTTGTTTCTAACAGTCCTGTGTTGATCATGGCGACAACAAAAACAGACATGGCGACATCCAAACAGGTAAGGTTTTCTCTTATATATATATATGTTAAAATAAAAAACCAGCAGTACTTCTTCGGAAGTAAAACTATACGAAGCAACATTCTGTTTTTGTCCGCCAGAATCATACGTGCTCCGAATGTGGAAAATTGTTTTCCCAGCGGAAAAACCTGACACGCCATGTCGATGGGGTGCATCGTAATATACGACCCTTCAACTGTGAGCAGTGCGGCCAAACCTTTAAGCGCAAGCAACACCTGGCTCACCATGTAAAAATGCATCAGCGCCACGTCGATGCAAAAA
>JACVVK020000039.1:2037500-2042500 GCA_018292915.2 Batillaria attramentaria | reverse complement strand
AGGAAAGCCGGAGTTTTAAAATAAACGTGTGCTTAAAGTAAGGAAGATCAGATCTAAATACGAGTGTCATTTTCGGTCGCCTCAAGTATGACGTACGCGTGTAGGCGTGGTGTCATTTTTTTTTAAAAGTTTATTATCCCTTTCGGGAAATTCAGTGTGGGCGTGATATACATAAACAACCCATGTCGATCTGTAAAAGAGTCAACAACGTGGGATATCCATGCGCGGTACGCAACGTGTTAAAGGCATCATGTTATTGACACCATGAACATCCCTTGTCAATTTGCTAGGTTTGAAAATGTTAACTCTTGTCCCTCCAACTCACGTCCCCAGATGGCCGACGGCAGTGGAGATGTTGGCCGCGGGTTCTATTGACGTGAAACCCATGATCACTCACTACTTCACGCTGGAAGAGACGTTGAAAGCCTTTGAGACGGCCAAATCGGGACAGGGGGTCAAGATCATCATTGACTGCGAGAAGAAACAGGGATAGAGACATTCTGGACATAATTATGCGCTGCCTGTCTCTCACAGACACTGACACGGCGCGTGAACGGAAAAATTACCTCCACGGTAAGGTGGAAAACATTCTGATTGGGATGAACGTTGACCTAGCTTGTAGCACACCCGCCGCAGTAGTTATTATTCCGTTGTTTTTATTTTCATTATAACTGATGATTACTTTGTTTGTTAACACTATTACTCTGTACGCGAAGACCGAGGGGTTCTCCGTGCATGATCCTTTAGGTTAAGTTTTCCTTAAAAGCTAGCACAGTTTTTGTTTATCAGACAAAATAGGCGCAAAAATTATGTAATAATATTAATAATAAATAGTATTTTATAGGGTGCATTAACTCAATGCGCCGATCAGTCACAGACACTCACGCACATTTTACAAAGACGGACAGACGTACACTAAAAAAAAAAAATACTGAAAGGCTTTCCGAAATAGGAACGTTTTAAGATTGCCCTTAAAAGCAGACGGCGTGGGCGCGTTTCTCAGATTCGCAGGCAGGGAGTTCCATAAGGTTGGTCCGACAAAACTGAAAGAGCGCTCGTCGGAAGATTTCAAATTGCGCTTGGGAATTTTGAGAAGCCTCTCGGACGACGACCGGAGGGTTCGCGACGGTTGATATGAGATGAGTGAAGCCGAAAGGTATGGTGGGAGGGTGCCATCAAAATGACGGTATGCCAGAACGGAAAATTTAATGTCATACTGAAGGCCAAAATAGACTGGTAGCCAATGCACCATGCTCTGCTTTTTCTTTTCTTTTTTTTTTTTTCTTTTTTTTTTGGGGGGGGGGGAGGGTAAGGGGGGGGGGGAGGAGGGGTATGCAGGGGAGACAGTCTTTGTGCAGATGGCGGTTTGAATTCAAGAAGAGCCTTTACTACAACTTCTCATACTAATATCTGCTGCATTAATTATTACAGTCTCAATTCATCAATGTACCTTTACTTTTGTATGCGACTATTAATTAGTTGCTTACGTCTCAGATATATACTGCAGTTCTCCACGCAGATTCTGTTCACACTGTTCATCAGCTACCTGGTATAGCAACCGCACCTGCTGTACATTGTTTTTTTTTGTTTGTTTTTTTAATGCGATGGCCAATGTATCCTCGAAAAGTTGTCACGTAACGAGTATATCCGCAGTATGTTCAGTTTTCAATACATCGACTTACGGTATACGAATATGCAATTAAACACCCAAACCTTTTCAAACTGGTGTTGTTGTTTTTTGGGTTTTTTTTCACTATCAAGTGTTTTGAACTTGTTTATACGTGACATTAAGCGAAGACAATTAAGTATGTTCACGAGTTCAAAGTGAAAATGCCACTTCTTAAAGTCCGATAATATATCTTAACAATACATTAATCATGGGTTTGGATGCATGAAAAGGGACTATGCTAGTCTGACACTTAACGCTAGTCTCAGACTAATTACGTCGTCCATATCAGCGTGTGTCATTCTTTAGTCGCTGAAACAGTCGGAAACTCGCCTTAGTCTCCGTTACGTCTTAAGAGCCCGAACTCGACCGCCTCCTGCCCACTATATGTTAAGATTAGTTCAAAAGAACAAGCCACTGCATACCAGTAGAAACCACTTCAAGCCACAGAAAATTACGCAAGGGGTGGCTGGCTCTCCCCGCTTGGCGCGAGACCGCTGAAGATTGCGTAATAGTAATATAATAATGTAATGATAATGAGTATTGTATAGGCGCTTTTCCCAGTTTCGTGAATCGGCTCAAAGCGCCGCGAACTGAACCCAACACGCACACTCACGTGAATCACACGCATTCTCTCACACACTGGACATAAACACATTACAATTACGTGGTGCGAAGGGTCAGCTCAGCTATTTAAATTTCGGAATTTAGATTTGCATTTTTATTTTTCAGATTTGGTGGGCTGAACATTTCCAAAGCAGAATAGTGGCTTCAAGTGGTGTCTAGTGATCTAAAAATTTCAGGTGCGATTTTTTTTTTCCAAGAGCTTTTAAGGGTTAATGCATCTCGTACTAATCGTTTAGTCTCAGCTTAGTCAAACCAGTCTCGTCGTGGTATCTCTCCATGCGTCCGATTCCAGACGGAAGCAAAAAGCCAACAAATAAACAAACAAAGCACCGTGCCATCCAATCAATCACCCGACATGCCACCGACCAACCAACCATCAAACCAATCGACAAACAAGGGAGATAAACATTTAAACTTTTATTCGGTTATCTGACTTTATTATTCACAAAGTCTCCGTGCACCGAGTATTGGGGCGAGTCGGACAAAAATCACGTGCTGAATGTTACACAGCACAGGTCAGGGACAACACGTAAACTACCTCAGGTTTGAGGTACAATTTTCGGGCTCGCAGCTGATCTGCATCAACAAATGCCTTGTTTGTAAGTTTGTAATTCTTCACCTCATGTGTGTGTGTGTGTGTGTGTGTGTGTGTGTGTGTGTGTGTGTGTGTGTGTGTGTGTGTGTGTGCGTGCGCGCGCGCGCGCGCGCTTGCGTGCATGCGCGTCACGGCCTGTTTGGCACGAAGCGGAGCGTGTCCGTTTCAGTGGTGGTGACGTCATCACAATCGCTCTGACTGACAGTGAAGAAGTTGCCCGGATCAACGCCGGCGTCTCGCAGAAACTGTTTCAGGAAGTCCAGGTTGGTAGGGGCAACGCCGCGGTCACGTGTCAGGATCCACGCAATCTCTGTACAGATAAACAGGTAAATGAATGAATAAATAGATAAATTCAGAAGAACTACGATACTAGCATCTCTGGCGAACTCATGACCCGAGAATTGAAAGTTCAACGCTCTATCATTCGGATATCCCCGCTCCCGTCAGAGAGAGAGAGATAGAGACAGAGACACAGACAGAGAGAGAGACAGAGACAGACAGGCAGAGAGAGAGAGAGAGAGAGGATGGGTGGGTGTGTGGGGGTTTAACGTCCTTTTCCACCACATACGGGTGATACCAAAGACGGGACAACGATGAAAAAACCAGCACAAATATTTGATTCCAGCCGGGATACGAACTCACGACCCGAGTATTAGAAGTCCAACGCTCTACCATTCGGACACCCCGGCTCCCCAAGAAACAGAGAGAGAGAGAGAGAGAGAGAGAGAAGGTATGGTTCATACCGTAGTGAGCGAAACCCAAGGGTAACATGGCACAAGAGTAGACAAGCGAGAAGCTATTGTAGTCGGTGGCCAGGACCCAGTAGTTTCCCTCCTCCACTGTAACACCATGTTCACAAAATGTTTAAACGAATGCACACATAGTCATAGTAGGCATGTTTAGCAGCACTTCGTAAGGAGGACTTCGCTGAGCTGCGTAACCAATTAAACTAGGCTCACACGGCAGAGGCCGAGAGCGGCTAACGCGCTGTGATTAGCTACTGCCGTACTGGTACCCCTAACGTGTAAATGGGTTACTCTGCTCAGCCGGCGAAGTCCTCCTTACGAAGTCCTACTGAACATGCCTAATTATACTCCCATTTTCATATTTTCCGATGTCAGTGGAAAGTTGTGTGTTTTTGTTTAATTTTTATTTTTAATTTAATCTCAGTTGGCACTGAATATTTTATTGATCAAATCGCATTTTATGCGGTATCTTCAAATTTGCTTTGCAAAACAGCTTCATTAACATCCATTACTAATTTATGTCTGTCTGTCTACGTTCTCTCTCTCTCTCTCTCTCTCTGCCTTTGTCTGTCTGTATGTCTCTCTCTCTCTCTCTCTCTCTCTCTCTCTCTCTGCCTGTCTGTCTGTCTGTCTGTATGTCTCTCTCTCTCTCTCTCTCTCTCCTCATATTAGGAAAATCGAGAGTCACCGAAGCGGACGACAAGTTTGGCAGGGACCGATGGGTCGGGAATCGTGGCCACGCCCTCAGCTACCGTCCTCTGTCTGTACCACGTGCGACCTGCGCTGTAAACGAAAAACTCCATCACTTCCTTAATACATACATGTATAAACACGTTCGTTGACAAACAGGAACGGATGGAAAGCTGTGGACTCGAAGGAGTCTAATCAAGAAAACGTTACGCTTTGATGCTTTGGTTTCAGTGATGAAACGAGTTGGGGTAAGGTGGGTGTTCGCGGGTTTAACGTCCTTTTTCACCGCATTGTGGGTGATATCAAAGTCCAACGCTCTGCCATTCGAAGAGTTGGGACAGCAGCAGCAGCACAGCAGCAAGAAACAACAACAATAAACTCCCCTCCCTAGCCCCCCCCCCCACCCTTCCTCCCACCCTCTCAACCCCCCCCCCCAAAAAAAAAAAGAAAGCACAAGAAACCAATCAGTTATTTAGTTAGTTAGTTATTTAGGGCTCAACGCCGCGCAAGCAACATAGACTAATTTTCGGCTAAACAACAAAAACAAACAGACAAACAAAGACTACCCAAACAAACAAACACAAAGCAAACATGCAAACAACGCCCCCCCCCCAAAAAAAAAACAAAAAACAACAACAACAAACAACAAACAACAAACAAACAAACAACAACAAAC